>VWZZ01000032.1:1929875-2050801 GCA_013399095.1 Psophia crepitans
ACCATGACTGCTGATAGATGACGGAGAGCAGCTCGGCAATCACATCCACCAGCTCCCTCAGCACCCTGAGGTGAATCCCATCTGGCCCCATGGACTTGTGGCACTCCAGATGGAATAGTAGTTCTCTAACTCTTTCGACCTGAATCGTGCGGGGTTTATCCTGCTCCTTGTCCCAGACTTCCAGGTCCAGAGGCTGAGTACCCCGAAGACAACTGGTGTGACTACTGAAGACAGATGTAATGGCTGCACTGGAATCTCAGCCTTTTCCTTACCCTCAGTAGTCATGTTCCCCACCGCATACAGTAAGGGATGGAGATTCTCCTTGGCCCTCCTCTTATGGTTAATATATTTGTAGACACATTTTTTGTTTCATACTTATACTTGCGCTTCAAGTTAAGAAAGGTTCTTATCTTCATCAAACTCATGCTTGGGAAGTGCCTAGGTATTTCTTTAAAAATCCATTACAGAAAAAGGGGGAAAAAAGAATTAGCCAGTAAATTAGGCTAGCAGAGGCACAGATATTCAGAACTACTGAGATTTTTCCTCTTTTTTAAATTGTTATTCTTCAGTAGAGTGAACAGAGCAGGTTACAAGCAAGAGAAACAGGGGCGATGCTTTTCTTTAAGGTCTCTTTTCATCGATTACATACCAGAAATGAAATCTACATATCCAGCAACCACAATTCCTTAAAAAGTGAGCCAGACGGAAACAAATGATATAAGGTATTTGCTATGAAACTGAAAACACTGCAAAGAGCTTCATCATGACAAGCATGATAAACCAAAAGCTAGTAACTGCCCTGTATAATTTTGTTTTTAAAATTTCAATCTGTGTTCAAGGCTCAAAATAGTTTGAGTCTCCTTTCTGAGCAAGCTGCTCCCCAAGGGCCAGGAGTTCCAGAAGCAAGAATATTTTTGCAATATTTGCAGTGTGTCAAAAATAGTGGTAATCTAATATGGACCTTAATACAGCCATACAGCTGCTCTTATCAGCCCCAAAGACTCTCATCATAAGGAAAAACCAAGACAGTCTAGCATGGCAGGAGCAGACAGCACAGGGAGTACGATAGGTGTGTTGCAGCAAGACAAATTATTTGAAGGAGGACTCTTACGCTTTAGTTATCCTTAGCTGAGGAATTCGGTAAGAGAAAAGTTATCTCAGCCCTGCACCTACGCTGAGGTGACAACTGGGCAAAAAGTACTAAGGACGTTAAGTGAGAAATCTAAAAAGGCAACAACTTCTTCTACTCCCTTCATAAAAAAAACGGTCTACGGAAATTAGTGATTTCTGGTGAGTTCTTCAGAATTTTCTCATGCCATTTGTCAAAAACTAAAAAGCTGAGAATTTAGCTTCATTGGAATTTCAACATAGTATTCAAAAGAACATTTGGACCCATGTGAACTCAATTCAATATCCAAGTGATATGTGAGAACTTTTCACTAACGGAGTGAGAAAATGGACGTATTAGAAACGAAAGGAAAAACCGAGAAAGGAGATGAAATAGGAGAAGAAAGTGCTGATTTAAAATATTCCAAAGTAACTTGAATCATCTGTAGTGAGAAGTGTCTGATAACTTCAACTGGAGTGAATTAAATAAGCTATCTCACTTTTACTTTTTGGTGTCAGTCAACTAAGACTATGCACTGAACTGTAAGAAAATGATCCATGGCGGAGATTGCTGTTGCAAATTATAATAGACATGGATTCTAGAAAGAATCACAATCCAGGAATTTCATATATATCTATCCTGAGTCTACAGTACACTTAAAAGTAATAATTTTATGTAATTTGAGCATTTGTATATTGCACTCTGTGACTATATTAAAAAGCATAAAGTTACCAGTTTCTAGTAAATTCTTTAGGACATTCTCATAAGGTTTATTAGAAAAACCTAGAGTAACAGCCAAAGCAAAGTTAGTCATAAAACTTCAAGTTGATTTTTATTATAGAATTTTATAAAGGAAGTCTATTTTTTACTGGAATTCTGCCCAATTCAAACTCATAAAATATTAGACTCTTAAAATAAAGCAGATCAAAATTCAATGCCTTTTATGTTACCAAATACTGCAAAGAGAGAATGAGTTCAGGGCCCCGTGCTGCGAGAGAACATATTACCTAGATTATTGCTATCATGACTTGGTGTATTTACAAACAAATTGTACGAGCACTTTTTAAGGCAGATGGAAAGCAAGGAGAAGTAGCAGAAAATGACTGAAAGCTGAGAAGGAAAAACCAAGATGGCTCACAAAATCAGCTTCACTTTCTGACTACAGGCAAGATCTGGCAGGTTAGGTCATTTTTTCAGAGACAGATCTGTACCCAGGAGTGGTAATGCTGTACGTTGTAGGAGGTAATTGCAGACGCTGCAAAGGTGGATGTTGGGAAGTTATGAGGGCAATAATAAGATTTGGTATGGGAAAAATGTTGGAATGATTAAAACTTAAGATCACATCCTGCTTGTTTTCACTTCCATAAGATTACACTGTGTCAAAATTTAAAGGCAAACGAGGAATCAAATACCGAATATTCAGAGCGCTCATCAAAAGCCACGTCTCTTACGGGTAATTGGGGGATGCTAGTGAAGCCAGTATGCTCCTGACAGTTCTCCGCCTTCCCCTGCATTGCTCTTTGCTCTAACGGAGAGGGAGACACACAGCTTACTATACCCCTAAAAAAAACACTCATGCCAGTAAATTCGGCTCATGTGAAGTAGCACAGGCTCTGCCAGTTTTGATGTTTTCTGTGGAAGTTACTGTGTGATTAAAGAACTAATCTCATTAGGCACACTTTTGATTTCAAGTTTTGGGAAAAAGGAAAATAAAAATGAAGTAATATAGATGCTGTAACCTCATACACATATTTTTAGTTGTCAAACTTCAACTGCTGAAAGTATGTTGCAATCGTTTTAATAAGCTACAATATTGGCAGAGCTAAATGCAAACCTGAGACCTGCTCCTCAGGTAATTCTAAAATCCCAATCTCAAAAATTCCCTCTCTTTTTGAGAAAGCAATAAACATGCAGCAGACTACTCACACCATATGGAAGTGCAGTCAGGACAGAAATGGCTTTTTGCCGTAGTTCTCTTATAATTGATTCAAAATTTTGCTGAGGTCCAAGTCTCCAGTCCAAGATCTCAAGAGAGTAAACAGTTTTCACTTTCGCTCCTGACACTTGCTTCTGCTAAATCTTACTTAGCATGAAGGTTAGTCTTAACACAAAGGTACAAGAAGGAAAGAAAAATATTGTGTTGGATTATATCACCTGGAAATTCATTATTCAAGAGGAATCCTCAGCTGAATCTTCAGGTCAATTTTCTTCCTGATTCATAAACGTTTCAGAATGACCAGAAAAAGAGGATTTTGTGTGAGAATTGTCACAAACCCAGCAACTACGGTGAGAAAACAGTGCATGAATGTGTGACACATAAGGAGTTTTATTCTTTCATTATAGATGCTGGGAAAGTGTAAGTGAAGTTCAATGCTGAATAAAGGCAATTCAGTCTCTAATTTGACTATAAAACTGAATGCTAACATAATTACAGGCTCATTATACAAATGGGCAGTTTATAAGCTTCCCTTTCATTTCTGATTTTGATAAACAAAGGTCTTAGCCAACTCCAGTTAAAAAAAAAGGAGAAAATAAATGCATCAAGAGAACTTGGTTGAGTTCCTTAATGACTTTTTTCCCTGCAGCATGCATTGCAAAATTTCATAGTAGAGGTGCATTTGCTAAATGAGTGATTCATAAGTTGAAACCTGTGCATTAGAAATAAACAAGAACAGCTATTAATCTGGGAAAAGTCATTCTGAGAAGTCAAATTTGTGCCATTCCACACACAGAAAATAACAGGCATTAGGCAGTATGTAATTGCACAGGGTAATGGGGAAGTAGAAAATTAAAACCCTGAATCCTAATGTATTGGGGAGCACAGGACAACAGCTTCAGTATTTCCAGGAAGGGTTTGAGTCCAGCCAGGCTTACTGGACCCAGTACAGCGTTGGACTGTTGGATTTGGCTGCTCTGGACCCAAGCAGCTCTTGCAGCTGGTTCCCAGCAAACTGTGCCTTAAGAGGGTTTATTAGCTATGGGGAAATGCAGCCCAAATTCACAAAATCATTTGGGCTTGCTCAGAGTCCAGTGAGTTGAAGCACGCACAGAGTTCTCCAGGTGGCTCTCTGTAAGGATCGCCTCATCTCTAACATGGCACATCAGCCCTGACTCATCTCCAGCCATTACAGACTCAGGCTGCTGAAAAGCTGCCTGTCCATGCTTGTTTAGGCAAGAGATTAGATGAGACACGACATGATCTGGACCAGAGTTACATACGCAGGCTCGCATAACACTGTGCTTCATTTAATTAGGTCTCCTGCAGCCACTATCTGAAGGCAGACATCCTGTTGTTGGAAGCGATATGGTCTATGCATATAGCCTTCAATAATAACTTGAGTGGCTCTAAGGGTTGTAAGGTTTTTCCGCATCCCTGGCATGACTAATTCACAGCTTGGATGACTCAAAGTTTACTCAACCTGTCTTTCCAGTATTTCCCAAAGCCTTTGTGTTTCTTACCACACTGGATCTCCATGGCTAGGGAATGGAGATAGGTGTTCGTTAGGAATAATCTTGGCCAAGATGCACAGTCTCCTAGTTCTAACCCGGCTTACACACACATCCCATCACTCTCACAACTTCTCCACTCTCCAAACATTTGAAATTTGTGAACAGAGCAAAAGCAAGCCCCTCCCCGCAATAAGAAAATGCCTGAAGTGCATTACTCTGGATAGTCTCTTCCTCCAAAGCTCTGTGTGTATAGTTATGCATACACTGCTAATAAATGATGGAAATATGTAACATGATAGTCTGACAACTTTGAAAATGGCTATTTCTACACGTCTTAAAATATCAGAGGGACCTTAATTCAGATACTTAATTTTCTAATATACATCTATGCAAAGTTCCTTAAATTATTTGAATGCATATCTTATGAAACGTGCATCATTAAAATGTATAGATGAATACATGAAACACAGAAACATGTCCTGTACTTGTTTAAAGGTCTTTCTCTCTCTCACTCTCTCCGAGAAGACATTAAGCAGAGACTTTAAAAGGCCTAAAGCTGTGTGGGAATATTGCAACATCAATTTTTTTAGCAAATTCTAGCCTCTCACACTTACACTCTGACTGAAAGATTCTCAGATTACAGAGTATCAAGATGCTCTTCAGTCTTGTAAAGTATTTTTTTCACTTGATGGCAATGATTTTTGTACATGCATGCATATGTGTGTATACGTATATATATATGGATTTGATGATTTAGTAAGTGTGGTATACAGTAAGAACTGTGAATTTAAAGAATTTCTTATTAGAGTGTTATGTTTTGCTGCTGGCCATGCCTTATTCTTTGAGCACACAGAGCGCTGTTTGCCGAATTGAAGCCCCATTGAGTGAAACAATTGGATTCATCCAAGAAGAGAAGAAAAATGATCCTCTTAGTGGCATTCCTTAGCGCAGGAGAAAAGTGCTTACCTCCTGATGGTTATTGGCAGTTTGTACAAATGATAGTGCACAGGGTTCTGGGTTAACCTGTTTAGTTTTACATGACCTGAGATATTAAAAAGATCCTTACTCTGAAGGGCTGCCAGGCGGTAACACCGCATCACATCAATTCTGAAGGCAGTATCATTGAAATGGTGTACACTGTTATTGAATTTTCAGTATTCAGTGAATACTGGTCATGATTTATAATAATTTTGAAAAATCAGCATTTGTAATAGGATTCTCTTATCTCTGAAAAGCACATCTGACATGCAGTAGTGCATCACAGATATGATTTATATTTTTTTTCCTAGTACATATGCCAGCTGCATAACAATATACTGAGATTTTGATGTGCTGCCAGTCCTTGCTCCTTAAAGAAGAGGGAACTGTTTTTAACAATAACGATTGGAAAACTAGCAAATAAACAAACAAAAAAATCAATCTTTTCTGATCAAAGCAACACACTCCTATGAAGGAAGATCAGATAGTTCAGCCAAAGACAGCGCAGTTGCAGGTTTTGGATTGTTATTTTTTAATTTGTTCAGAAATCACCTACTTACATACCAGTGCATTCACGCCCAGGATCTTGTGACAACACTTCAATATTTACGAGAGCATCTCCAAACACTTTACCTCAAGCCTCTATATCTCCAAAGCTTCCAGATCTTCCTGGGTTATTTTAACTTTTTGATTGGTACCATGGCCATATTCTTCCTTGTCTCTTTTTTAACATTTTAAGTATACTAGATCTTCAGCCTGCTGGGAGCTATGCTTGTTCCACACCTACGTCAGGTGAACACCTCAAGAGTCTAATCTTACTTTCTTGCAGTCATTCTGAAGAATAAATGGCATAGCAGATGCTCATGGCTCCCTCCACTACATAATGCTCATACAAGCCAAACTGAGAATAGAGGTCTAATGAGATAAAGTTTGCTGCTGAATTTTGCATCCACTTTGCAATTCCCTCACAAAGATACAAATTATTGTACAAAGTTAATATTGTGGTGATTTTCATTGTCTTTTACATAAAGTGAAATGTTAACTATAGAAAAACTCCCAAGGCTTAAAGTTTTCCCATAGTTGGTCACACAGAGGAGTGATTCTTTGAAACTTCCATGTATGCAATCTGCTTTATACTTAGTAAAATCCCAAATCTTCCAGTAAAGGAGCGTGGCCTTGTACTTTCTGGAACGCTCAAAACATATTCTTTTCATTTTCAACTTTTAAATGTCTTTTCAACACATGTTAAGAATCAGGAGGAGCTCTTTCTACATAACTTGTAGGCAGTTTGAATGTGAACAAAGGGAAAAATACCACTCAATTTAAACGTCATCTTCATTGACCACTGTGCTTTGGAAAACTGTGTGTGTGTATATATATATATGAAATCATCTTGTATGTTCCTAGGTGAGGAAATCATACAAGATGCTCAGCAACAGGGCTAGTTGGGCCTCTATATATTACCCGCTTAACAAGGCTGTCTGCCTCCACAAACGACAGGTAAAATAACAAGTGTTCTGGGAAACAGATTACTTACTATTAAAGCATAACATGGAATCTTTACTGTCTTCCTGGTTTTGGCTTCTCCCACATTAGCTAGAAACATCTGGCATCAAACCTCATCTGAACGTAGGCATGGCTGAACTCATCAGGCAAGACCTTTCTCGTTACTCTTTACTCACCCACCTTGGTTCAGGCTGAAGGGAGTGATAATGTGTTGATTTGTGTCACTAGATTGATCTTCAGGCTCTGCAACGTTGAATACTTCAAGTAATTGATTTATAGATAACAAATAAAGACCTCTGGGAAGGATATGAAGAAGTGACAAGGCTTCCTTTTCTTTAATTAACTCTTACATTGAATTTAAATGTGAAAGCTTTAATTTTCAAGTGGTTTACTTCTCATCTGCCAATTACAGTAAGTAAAATTTATACTTTGTAGGTACCATTGTTCTGAGTGGGTTTTCTCTGATACACTCATTATCCATACACTAAATTAACTAAATACAAGCAAGTAAGTTGCTTTGATTTCTCATAGGTTACTGCAACATCTTCATATGAGCGCTTGAAGACTTTTTTATATCTATTCTGAGATTGCACGAGATTGCTGAGATTTCTCTGAGACATTTTGCTTTTCCCACCTGCATTTAAGAATATGAGAACAACTAATTCTTTCTGATTCAGGCACCATGCTACTTTTCTCTATATGTGAACTAAATTAATGCAACATGTAGGATCAAGAGTTCCTTCTTGAGATCACATGAACCTTAACCTTACCCAGGGAGCAACTCCCAATTTACCAAATCCATACTCACACTGTAAGAATTTTAAACTGAACTCTGGGTTGCTCTGTAAACACTGCAAGTGTTGAAGTGGAATTTGCAGCACTGTTTTTTTTAAAGTACCCTACAAATTTTGATATCTGTTTGCCTGACAAACTTCACATTTCCTTGCACAGAACTCAGAAGAGATCTAAGAGCTGAAACTCCGCTAATTTACATGAGAGGAAAGTGTTAGTAGGGTAATTTTTTCTCAAAAGGCTTTTTTTTTTTTTTTAAATACTGTCTTTTTTTTTTTAAATACCGAAATGCTGTTATTAACTTCAAATGAGGTCCAGATTTCACACTTGAGATCTAAAACGCACCTTCCTCTTAATTTCACTCAACCTAGATTCATTGGCCACCTTAGAACACTCCAGCCCACATAATTCTTCCTAAGAAATGAAATGTAATACAGATGGAGGGATACAGGGCTAGTCAGAAGGTCTGTGATCATCACTCAGGAAGCAATTACCTTAGCAATGAAAAGTCTATTTGATTACTAGGCTGATAGTGCTTTATATCCATTGATATGTATTATGTACTCAAACAAATGAAGAGGGGAAAAAAACGAACTAGGTATATATGAAGAAAGATGTAGAATTTAGAATGCTTTATGCATTACTCTGTAAGGCTAAGGTAAATGAACCTGTCTGCATGGCTCCCACAGACGCCCAGTATAACAGAATTCTCTAGTTTTACATAGGAAAACAGGAAATCAACCTTATTGACAGCAAGGTACGCTAAATCCTTAGCAACAAAGAATATACAGATTGCTGCAAAAGATCAAGGTATTTACTTAATGATTTCTCAAAACTATTGAATATAAGAGGCAAAAATTGAACTTTCTATTGTTGTTAGATAGTGAACATTCAAATTAATCTTGCGCCTCATTCTAGTTTTCCTTTTAATACAACAGTTTCCATTCTTCCACTGGAGAACAGGAATTATGTGCATTGCTTAAAAACAAAACTTCGCTAAACCTATTCAGGAAGGAAACCAGGTTTTATGGTCAAACTCTGATTTTCACTATGTGACACACTACTGTCTCTTGCAGTCTATATATTACAATACTGATATATAACTGATGAAGTCCATATCAGCAATAAATTGTTTCCTGAATTTGGTATGTCTTTTCTGTATTACTTTGTTGACTGAGGATTACTAACTTTTCTCTTTTTCCTTTGCTTATAGAAAAAAACCATGAAGCCAAAATGCACAGGTGAAAATTTTCCGTGGTATTTTTTTAACTACGTCTCTCTTTGCAAGCCTGCTTGAAAATCATCTCTCTGAGAATTCAGGGGACACAGAAAGATAAAATATTATTCATATACAATGTTTATTAAACCATTCCTTATTCACACCTTTCATCAGCACTAAATACAAGGCTGTGCAAAATGTCAGGTCTGAAAGTGGCTGAATCCTGCTAGTAAATGAAGCAATCAGTGCATGAAAAATACTAACTTTATCATTACATTAATTAAAAGAAGGAGCTAGTAATGATTCAGTGATACATGCTGGGGTACATAGAATAAACCTTTGAAGCTGCTATGAAAGGTAAAGAAGATCCCTCAAAAATGAAATCCAATCAGCAGCATACTCCATATAGAAATTGATTTGCAAAATACACAGGCATCTGTCATTTAGATCAATAGCAAGTCTCCCATCAGCTTCAACTGGAACGTCATCAATCCCATGAGAGATTCAGATTATCAGATAAACCCTACCTCACCTTTGAGCACATACAGTCTTCAACCTTGATTTCTGCTACATCTAAGTGAATAAGGGTGTAAGCATGCTACATCTAAGCGAGTAAAGGTGACACAGTTCTTTCTTTTTGCAGAGTTGGGTGTTTCATCAATAGTCCTCAATATTGGCTAGTTGCATAAGAAAGACTTCACTCAATTTTGATAATATAATCAATCTTTTTCTTCCTGAAATTTAGCCTGCCATCCGTTTCTCACAACCACATGGAAAGTATTTCTCTTTGTAGTCAAATCAGTTGAAGTATTTCGAAGAGTATATTGGTTTCTATTTGATCAGTTTAATTTAAAGCTACAAGATGCCCTCAGAGAGCTCATCAAAGAACGTAGACATTTCAGTACATTAATATTTTCTTTCAATGACAGCAGTTCTAAAAGGTAGTGAACATTATTTACTTAAAAAGAAATGTTTTCCCTCATGCAATGATTGCTAGTAGAATCATTAGTCACAACAAAAGTTCAATGAGTCAGTTAAATATATGTCTTATTTTATAATTTATATGTCTTTTAACAGTGTAGGATCCCTTGGGTCAAGTTTATGAGACACAAAAAGGACACAGAAAACTAAGTAATATTCAATATATAATGAACGTGTAAATTAACTGGAAAATTGCTTGTTCTTAATTACCAATTTTTACATAATGACCCAGCATCTCTTTGGTCTCTCCTAATACACGAAGAGATAGAACATTGTGAATGTTGCTTAAGTGCCAATTACAGCTCAGACTTAGTAGACACAGTTTATTGAAAATATGCCAGGGTAATTTAGAGCATTCTTCAGACTAGGTTACAGTTCTGCACTAACTTTATTTTTCTTAATTTATAAACTCATGTTGTCATTTACAAGCTGAATCATACCACATCTACCCTATGTCAACTTCAGGAAAAACACTACCGTAGTATCCAGGCATATCAGGCTCAGGATACTCTGTTAAACACAGAATGAAGAGACTTTTATTATAAAAGAAATTGAGAGCATTCATTTCCTAAACCACCCATGCAAGAAACATTCAGATTATTATATTCATCATTTAAAAAATCCTCCAAGCCATCTTGAATTTAAATATTATTTACATTTATGTTAATCTTATCATGATGGCTACAATATCTGAATATGAATCAAAGCACAGATTAGAATGGAAAAGGCTGAGTTGTATTAGGATGTGAGCAAGCTGAAAAGCCCGTAATATTATTTAAAAAGAGCTGGCTATTAAACTGAACTTATTACATACCCTTTTAAAACTAATTTCCTAATTTCATTTTTTCATTCCTATAATTTGTTTCATTTAATATTCATTGGCTTTATTGTTACCATCTTTCATCTAGTCTAGCATTTGAGGTTTACTCACCGCGAGGCTCCTTTATATTATTTGATCTATTCATAGGAAAATATGACTTTTGTACTTAAATTTTGGACATCTCACCAATTTTTAAGTGTTACATAAAAATGTAATGATCGCATTTAATTAAAGAAGTCATGTATTGTGCTATTTAGATACAAAATCTCAGTTCAAAGATCTTGATTCCTACATTGTGTGGTCCAGATGACACCTGGTTGCTTTGGAATATATCAGATCAATACATCAATCATATAATACCTATATTCTTCTAAAACCTCACCACCTCTGAACCAGGAAATGGGAAGGTTTTGGTTACGTACCTTGCTAACTTCTCTGTAAATACTGACTTGTTCCCTATTCTGTGTTTCTTTTGTCAATGCCACAAACAAGTAATTTCTAATACTTTCTTAACAGATTTCCCTCTTAAAACATTTCTCCTTATATTCATTTTAGTTATTTATCTGATTGTTTTAATCCAGTTGTATGTACACATACCTACATGTACCATATTAAATTGTGAACTTTCTGTTTGGGTCTTACATCTCCGGGAAACACTGTCAGTCGTTAACAGCATGTATGTGGGACAGTACTCCGAGAGATGTCCTAAACGGACTTTGGTCACTTATCGCAGCATTGAGCTATTATCAGATAAATCAAGTAAAAGATGTGTTTCATCTGTCTCAGCTTTTTGACCTCATTAATATGACATATTATAATAGCTATTAAAAAACATCTGGGACAACAGCGCATGAGTTGTGGAAGAACTGTTAAGCATAATTTTATTTTCTAGTGCACTGCACGATGTTTTTTCTGAGGAAGGTATGCCAAGTATCTACCACTTTTTTCTCTGCTTTAATTTCCTCAAAAAGAGCCTGTCTTTTTTTTTTTTTGAGGCAGAATTGTTCCCTCCTAGGAAGACATTTGTGCTGCAATCATATTTGACATGAGATTTCTGAAAGATGGAAGTGCATTTGTAATTTATTTACTGCTTAAAGGTATACTAAATAGCTGCACTAAAGGTTTGTTCTGGAAACAAGCTCCTTTTTCTTTAAAAAAGTCTTCATTCAAGAAACCAAAACTTTCACTGGAACAGATCATTTCCAGTTTCAGGGTTTAAAACTGTACAAACAAGACTTCAAAAATTGAAACAAGGCTTTCTGGTTTTCAGGTCTGATTGATTTAACTGCTTGGTTTTTGCTTTGATTAAAATTTCACATTGCTGAACAGAGGTTCCTTTCTCCAATAGGAATATGTTGTTCCAGTCCAGGACAGAACAAATGCAGTGATGCTTGAACACATTCCTGTGTTCAGGTAGGGACTTCTATACCTCTATTTAGTGGGTAACTTCAGCACCATCCCTTCTTGCAGGCTTCATGAGATTATTCCAAATGCTCTCCTGTAGACATGGAAAGTAAGTGCTAGCATCATTATTAGGTGGGCTGATGATCTTTAATCCTGTCATGAACAAACCCTTGTATAATGTGTTGCGTAAGGGAAAGGTTTTCTAGAAGTATATTTACGTTAAGTGTAGAAGTTCACTGTGTATCTAAAACACTACAGGGTAGCGACGACATGTTTGCATGCTTCTAGTAATGCGCAAATTTGCTACCTAGAATGAAACATACTGGAAATCTAAGAGTGTCTTTCATTTTGCCTGAGAGAAATAGAGAGGGGTGGAGAATCCATACACACCTCCGCAAGTACAAAGGAATGGGATGTGACTGCTACAAGGCTTCTGAAGGCAGATTTCCTTTTCTGTAAGGAGTCTTTGCAGGAGATTCAAGGTCATGTGTCCAAGGTAATAAAGACAACTGTTTAACTGCTGCTTTGCCCTCTAACACTTTCTTTGGCAAATTCAAGAATGTAGTGACTGAAATAAGGCATATTAAGAGCTGAAAGCACAAGGTTCATCTTGAAATAAATATTAGATGGAGACTTCACAAAAAAAACTTTCCTAGTTTCTCTTCACCAAGACCAGCAAGCACAATGGAACTGGCTTAGGTTGTATACTTTTAGCCCAGACTGAACGCTTCTCTCGCTTATTTATAAACAAACTGAGAAATTAATCTAAAATAATGCTATAATGTATATTGTGTGTGTGCATGTACGCTGTGTGAGACATCATCAGGTGACATAATCTTGGTAAAAATTAAAATCCCAATAAAAGGAATTTATTCAAGATTATACGCTCAAAAAATAAGAGGAGAGTATTTTATTTGGACACCGGGGCTATGTCTTCAACTATTCTATAAAAGCAGCCTAAGCAGCAGCCCATGCTTCACAAGGCAGCCTGCACATCTGTGACTGAGCAGTACACCCCTGGAATGGAAGAAGGTGCAGAGGAGCTGAGAAAGGGCACGAGTCCCAAAGCTCTGGGAATATGCAGGATATGACTGACCACCGCTCCTGCAAAGGTAGTTGTCTTGATCTCAGCACAAAAGGCACCAGAGGATGGGGAGGGGGGTTTTAGGGAAACAGTTCTCAAGGGCAGAGTGGGTCAGCTGGTGGTGTAAATGTTTCTTCCTGAGTTCATTACGAGTGCGAATGCCCCCCTGAGCTAGCCAGAGGTGTGTGTATACACTGATCAGTCCAAGAGTATAAAAACTGAACAACTAAAAAAAAAAACCTTCAAAGTGAGCAATGGTGACACCAGCATCATGACTGTGGGTGTATTATAGAGACCAGCAATGCAGATCACGCTGGTATCACGATTGAACTGTGGAATTCATTCCCCACTGCCCACNGGATCACGCTGGTATTGCGATTGAACTGTGTACTGCAATTGCTGTAGTTTTCTAAGTGTAACTTATATTTGTATGGCATTCCAGTACATTTTGTATCACTTCGCTAAATCAAAATTCTCCAAATAAGTAAATGCGATAGGAAACATTAGCGCCTCCACGTGTGGGATATCTACCAAAACCTGGTCGGACAGTATTGCACTCACACATCATTACTTGCAGAAATGACAATGGGTAGTAAACAGACAACCAGTCCAAGTGAGTACAGAAGCATCTTAAGTCCTTAGTAACTAAAAGCACTTCTCCTCACCAAGCTTGTCATAAGCTCAAGAAAGTGACCTTCAGCCATATCTTAACTATATATGAGGTGTAACAAGTAAATCAACAGTCAGTTTGGTCCCAAGTCCTGTCCTTCCACTACAGCATACTGTTATCAAATGTAATCCGTTAGATTCCCTTCTTCTGCTTCCACTTTTACACACTTGTGTAGTTTCTTGTAGGAGTTCTTGTAAGTCAGCTCAAGTGGAAGGACATCCTCTCTAACTCTTGACAGACCCTGTGATAATTCTGCTCTCCTCTTCCACATCTAAAACATTTAATCGCGTTTCCCTCTTTATTATTGCCTTTAGACATCTCTAAAATAATGTCATGGTTTTACTCCAGCTGTCGGCTGGGCACCACGCAGACATTCACTCCGTCCGTCTCATCAGAAAGGGGAAGAGAATCAGAGGAGTGAAAGTGAGAAAACTCGTGGGTTCAGATACAAGAGTTTAATAAGTGAAGCAAAAGCCGCGTGCACAAGCAAAGCAAAACCAGGAATTCATTCCCCACTGCCCATGGCAGGCAGGGGTGCAGCCATCCCCAGGACAGCAGGGCTCCATCACATGTAATGGGTACTTGGGAAGACAAACGCCATCACTCCGAACGCTGCTGCCCCCCTGCCCCTTCCTCTTCCCCCCAGCCCCTTATAAACCGAGCATGACGCCATATGGTATGGAATATCCCTTTGGTCAGTTGGGGTCAGCTGTCCTCTCTGTCCCCTCCCAACTCCCCACGCACCCCCAGCCATCGCGCCGGTGAGGTGGTGTGAGAAGCAGCAAAGGCCTTGGCTCTGTGTGAGCATCGCTCAGCAATAGCAAAAACATCTCTGCACTATCAGCGCTGCTTCCAGCACAAACCCAACACACAGCCCCATAGTGGCTGCTGTGAAGAAAATTAACTCTCTCTCATCTGAAACCAGGACAAATAATGATGTGAAATATTTCAAAGGATTTGAAAGGTTTTTCTTCCTACTTAAACGATTAAAAAGTTATATTAATGCTGCATAGCCATGCAACAGAAACTTGTATACTAGTTGGCACCTGTAACAATTGTGTTGATTGTACTGAACATTATTTTTCAAAAATAACTGGCACATAAAACTCTTAATCAGTACTCATGGAAGTGCTGTAATTAGGAGCAACACCAGGTAAACCCAAATATAAAATGGCAAACGATACTGTCATGTCTACATCACAATGAATGTATTTCACCTCTCCCAACTATTGATTCAGAATGAAGATGAATACTTGAGGACGTACCTGTAAAAACACCACCCAGAAAGAACAAGCACATATTTCTATTGTTAGGGCACTAGAAAACCTAAACTCAAATCTAAACTTGCTCCAAAACAGGCAAAGAGAATGCTTGAAGTCTACCACGTCTCCAGGACGCAACCTATTTACTGAGTCAGTGGGTGTTCTGAAATACAGCACCATCGGTCCATTCACCTGGATGTTACGCTGCTTTCAAAACGCTGGAATAGTATTCCTTCAGCCGCACTGTGGGGCCACCCGAGCAAAGCCTCATTCATGAGAGTTGTGGCCCTGACATCAAGACAGTTGCACTTTCATATGCAAAGCCTTCCAGATGATTCTTCCATATGTCATTTAACCTGATTACCAGGAATGCCAACAAAACTGTTCCCAAGGGGAAAGACACACTTGAGTATTTCTGCTCATCTACTCTGGCCGCAATCATCATCGCTCTTTCCATTAATATCATCGTAAAGGGAAAGGATGTGACTAAGCTTGATAGTCTTTCTAGTTGAGCTATAAAGGCGACTTAGGCTGCATAGGTGTCCTCAGGTTTACTATACATGCTTCAGAAGCATCAAATCAAGTAGTAAGAGTACACTCTCAGTAGAGGAATTTAAAAATGCAGCTGTCATCAATACTAACTTTCATCTCCCTAGTTTGCACTAAAAAAAGATCTGTAGTATACACTTGAGATTAATAACTCATGGGACACATTTATATACATACTGTTCATTAGGCTAGTTCCTAAGCGCTACAGAAATATAGCTATACTATATATATGACATGAAGATGATTGATCGGGGCTTCATAGTAAACATGATTAATTGTAGGAGGCCACAGTTACTCAGACAGAGAGGGTGTAAACAATTAGCAAGAATATGCTTTTCTCAATAATTATTTGTAATGCTCTCACACTTAAGCCTACGGCAGTTAATTCTTTTCACAACTTGCAACAGTTAATTCTTAGATTTATTCTAACCTCCTTTGCTGATAGCACTTGAGAGGAGATTCAGGGTTTTTTTCTGAATGATAGGAGGAGTGTTTATTATTTAGGATCAGTTTAACAGCTATTTCTGCATTAAAACATTCATGAGATTGAGTGAAGGAGAAAGGAGGGAATGGCAGTACTTGGTGAAGCTCAGAACACCGCAGCTGACAAAATTGGGTATTTCTAAAATGTTGTTTATCCTTCTAAGTGGAGACATATATAGCGGGAAGTCAGACAGACTCTAGGGTCTAATTTATTTTATTTATTTCATTAAAATGATTTCTAAAATTGAGCTATGCATCTCACATTAAGATAAACAAATATTTTCAAATCAGATTTCACCATTTACAACTGTGTTTTGTTTTCATATGTATAAGTGTATGTATCATTTCAATGTACAAACACTGCCGGTTTTGTACTCCCCCTCTTGACTTCTGCAGCAAACTGTTGGCACTTGGGCTTATGAATTAGTGCAATAGATGTTAGCACCATTAGACAGAACTTGTGCTACAAGGTTTATTATTTATTTTTAGATACTATCACAGCCAGGATTTCTGACCTTGTCATTCTTTGTATCTCTAAGAGCGAGCAGGAAGGTACAATACTTGTGGCCACACTCCTCCAATATATGTATTAGAGTTGAGAAATTGCTTCAGAGAAGCATAAAGGATCCCACGCCCTATTTCCAGTATGGCCTTAGCCATACAAAAAATAACAAAACTTTTTGAAAGTAAATATGTTTTAAAGAAAATCACCTTATAGCCATAACCATTATAATGGCAGAGTGCAAACCGGGTTCAGCCACAGTGTGAAGTAGTTTCCTTTCTCAATTCCCCCTAACACAATCATGGCCATGCTTCTGGACAGGATGTCCATACATCGCTGCATTATATAATCACAGAGCATATTAAGAAGTTTTGTTTGCCCTTAAAGTAACAACTCCAGGAGATTAGCACTCAAAACACAGGTCGCATAAGATGTAACAAGCCAACAGCTGTGTTAATACACAGCTCCAATAACTGCTGGAGATAGCATCTACACTGTAGAGATCACTTCTCTTTCTAATTAAATCAGAACCTGAAAGAGCAAGAAATGCTTTATTAAGGCTATAATTTCTATAAATCAAGTAGTCTGCAACCATTCTTGTTTCCACGGCAATATGCCTGTCACAAGGGCATTCATTAGATGGGGCTGTCATCATTAGGGTAGACCACATAGTCCAAAATACCTGTTGGAAAGTACAGTCTGGTTTAGATCCCAAAGTTACTAATGGATGTTTACCCATACTATGCAATACCGAGCGCTCCCAACTTCTGCTTCTCAGCACCTCTCTGGGATAGTCTGCTGAGTTTACTCACAGTTTTTCCCTTACTTGCCCCAGTAAATCAGTTCCCAGGTTTTAATACCCAACAGTACCTGATTTTTGCAGGGGCACAGTAGTCTTTAGCTTTGTTTCACCCACAAGAGGAGCAATCCTTTGGCTCTCAGCATGAGGCTTTTACTTTCAGATGTACCCCTTTTTCAGCATCCTGAAATGGTATTCTTGTACTGTAACTGTTCTACTTCTGTAGCTTGCTTGCTTACTAGTACCATGCCAGAGGTAAGCTTGGGTTCTGGAGACCTAAGTGCTAGCTTGCAGAACGTGCCAAGACAAGAAAACGTATGTCCATCTCACAGTTGTCAATGGCTATGACTCTGGCCATGAAAAAATGGGGGGTGAGTGTCTACCCCCCATTTGCAAGGCAGAAATCTTCTTGTTTCAAATAAAAACATCACAAATATCACCTAATAAAATCAACTATATTTTCCTCGTCTACACAGATTCATCTAACAAGACTGTTTCACCAATACCTTCAGAACCATGTCAGTCCTGTTATCTTTCAGGTATCGCACATCGCCACCACTTTGGCAACATTTCCAAATAAATCACATAAAGTACCATTCCACAAATTTATTCCACTACTTAGCACTTTATTCCTTGCAGGAGTTACATTAGCCTCCCATTTTAAAATGTTAATACCATCTCTTCCAGTTTTCCATTGTGCAGTATAATATCAAAGATTTCACTGATCTCTGCGGTACAATTGAAACCTGGCTTCCTGTGAGCATAAAGGGCTTTGAGTATCTCTAAGTAGTGCGATGTGTTTATTATATCTGCCATAGTTTCAGATTTATCACTCATCTAAAATTGCTCAGTATTTCCACAAAATTTCAGGTGGCATCCTGTTCTAGAACTCATCTACCATGACCACCAGATTTAATCGCTTTATTTAAATCAGATTTATTATACGTTCTGGCTCTTTTGTTTGTATTCATACAGCATAGGATACAGTGACCTCTGCAATGAGAGACAAGACAACCCACGTGAGTACTTTATGGTACTGTCTTCTGCAAAGCAGGTGTGCTATATTGCTACACAAACTGGTTGTAATAGAAACCATCGCTCACCTTCATAAACAGAAACACAAGCCAGTAAATAAATTCAATTATTGTAGGGCCTGCAACCTCGATGTTTAATTTATCACATAAGTGACCCACCAGTGAGTTAGAGAAATACTTCCATCATATCAATTCATGTTCATCAGAAGCAGTGAGCTCCTTTGGAGAAGCATCATTGTAAATCTTCTCATGTTTTATCAACCCTTCCTGGTATCATGCAGGACCATGAAACATAGTCCTCAGAAGACATACTCTATGAAGTTATGCAATTTTAAAACATAGCGAAAGTGTTAATCACAGGAGAGTGCCATGCCGCACACCAAGAGGCAAAATAGAAATACAGCAACCCTCTCCCCTTTCCTCTGGAAACCTGCTACAGAATGTACCAGTTTCACAGGAGACTAGGCAAAAATGGGACTAACTGTATTACCAAAATACATTCAATTCCTGTTTTGTGAATGGAAGTAAGTGCAGCCAAATACTGCCTGCAGGAACACATCGCAGAGCAGGGCCATTTGTATCCCACTGATCCTTTGCCCCAGCCTCAGGCCTGTCGAGGGGCTGCTGGAATTTATCGACACCCCAGAGGAGCACTCTAGACAAGGTAAGTGCAGCCTGTGTCCTTCGGCCACTCCTCTCCTTTGGCATGGCACGACCCTCTCTCCTGGCCTCACTCCGTCACGAACTGGATTTTATTGCTTCTCTTTGGTGTGCTACGAAGTGACAAAGATAATTTCTCTACAGAAATGGAGAACAAGAGTTTTCTGTGACCCCATCCTTCCAGAAACATTCAATTATGATAAAAAATTGTTCTGATGCAGGAAGGTGGAAAGGCTCACAAATTTGTTAGAAAAAAGAATACTCAATATATGTGCATTTGTATTGAAAGACTGAATTAGTGCTCCCTTTATTTATTACAAAATTGCCTCAGAACAATAACAGTAAACAAAATACTACATCAATAAGCTTTTTACAAAGTAACATGCAAATAAGGTTTTTAAATAAAGTTAATTTAATATTTGATTACATTATTTATTCATAATCTACGGCCCGCCCTTGTGGGGAAACATTACCTCCTTAATCAGAAATTACTTCCCCTTTGAATGCAAACCACATTAGCATTCCAAAGGGACTTTTTTTTTTTTCACTTTTCAGTATTTTCCCTTTAACTTTGTATTTGTTATGCTTGTTTTTAAAACATTACTGAGCTTTTATTTACTTTCTAAAGGAGTGAAGGGTGAGAATTTTGGCACTGTTGATTGAGAGAAAGGACTACCTACAGAATAGGTGTACATACTGCTTCCTTACAGCTCTTAGGGTGGAAAGACGAAGTAACATCAGATCTTCCAAACATGCAGACTTTTTTTAAAAAAGGAATTTTCTTAATGGTAAGTAGCACCTCTTTCCCCAAGCTAGCTAATGTGGCTCTCCTATTCCAGAAAAGACTCATAGAATTCACATGGTCACAGTTCTCAACCTTGTCCAGGTCCCTCTGAATAGCATCCCATCCCCTCAGGCTTGTCAGCCACACCACTTAGCTTGGTGTTGTCTGAAAACTTGCTGAGGGCACATTTGATCCCACTATGTCATTGATGAAGATATTTAACTACACTGGTCCCAGCATGGACTCCTGAGGGACAACACTCATCACTGATCTTATCTCCATGAATGAAACAAAGGAAGACTAAAAGATAAAATAAAGCAGCTTCCATGGGTGGCCAGGAAAGAGGGTGGTTGCTCTGTCTAGAGAAAGGCAGAAACCATTGCTTTAGGAGGCGAACCAAAAACCTGTGCTTTCTCTCCCACAGCTGCCAGGGAGGGAGGTGGGGAAGAAGGGAGGATGGAAGGAAGAAAGGATGCCTACTAGCACCAGGCTCTGAGGGTCCCACTTGCATACAGCAACCCCACAGACTGCACATGTGGGCGAGACTGAGCTCCTTCTGCAACTTTAAAAATTTCAATAAAGAGATTTCAACAGCATTTAAAGACACATTTCTTCCTCTACACTTAGCATATAAATATGACAGACTTCTACTTTAGTAGATTAATAAAGGCTAGTAAAAAGATTTTACTGCAAGCTTAAGAAAGAGTAATATAGAGACTTATTCTATCTTTGCAGATAAAAGAAAATATACGTGTTCAGGTCCTAGGTGGATTGGACAGACAGTTATTACAGCCAGCATTTTATAGACTGGGAAGCAAGAAAGTATTCACTCGTTCACTTAGACATCTGAAGGATTCTGGTTGCCTAAAGGTCTGAACAACCAATTCCCTATGCTGTAGTAAAATCCCACCCAGCAGTGCTTTTGTTTTGCTGCTTTAATATTTATTAGTTGTTTTAATTGTTAGTAACAACTGGGGAATCTGTGTAGGAGGCAGCTGTGGGTGATGAGATAAGGATCTACTAGGTAAGGCCTTGTTCTTACATGGTTACCTCATTAGCAGCAATAGAAGCAAACAATAAGAAGGGGTGCCAACTAACACCAAACTGTGGTAATATTTTGCAGTAAATGAATATTGGTTAAAGACTCCTTAAAGCATGAGAGAAGAAAAGAAAGACTTGTGAATTACCAAGTAAAACATTTAAGGAACAACACTGAATTCTCCATATAATTACCCCCCACAAACATTACGGATCATAGCATACACTCAAGTACATTTCCATGCCCTTGACTTATTGCTGTTGGACAACTTTTCAAATTTTTCAGAGAGCAGCAGGCATTTAAAGTAATCATTTCTTATTTATTTACTCATTATTGAAATTGTGCCCTCAATAAGCATTTAAAACCTCTTAGAAAATACTGTTTTTCTTTAGAAACTGTAGAAAACTACAATTACTACTAAAATGGCTTGAAAGCAAATAGACTTCACAACATGAAAACAAGGTTTAAAATGTATTAATGAAAGTATACATAAAACGTTTTTATTTCTGAAATATTTTATTTGCACATTTATGTAGACACCATACACTGTGTTAGGAATTACCATGTCCTCAAGTGCAATGCTACGTATTAGCAACATCCATTCTGTCTGTCCTTTTACACACTAAAGAAATGTGAACATTTCCTGGCTTCAGTGTTTGGAACAGGTTGTACCTAAATGGCAATATTAGATTCACAGTTATGCAGCCGCCGTTTAACTCCCAGGCACTGCTGTGCCAAGCCACAGACATCCCCTGTTCCCAAAACCAGCTGTGGTGTTTTGCAGCTCTATTTGTTAAACCTGCACCTCCTTGTTATTACAAAAAGCATTTAGTTACCGTCACCTGATCCTGCAGTAAGTACGTACCAAGGAATGGAGATGCTCTATTTTGTTAGAATCACTTTTGGGAGGAAAAAAACACCAAACTACATTTCATCATACATTTTCTAAAATCCCAAATTTCTAATACTTCTAGTAATACTCAACATCTATTGTTTGCACAGCTGACAAAGGAGACACTTGTTACTGGTCCAAATAATGAATGTACACCAGAGGAATTTGTGGTTGCTGAGTATAAGTGGAAGAGAACATTTGTGTATTTTTTTCAAATTACGTGACATCATCTATGGTTTAGAAAAATAAATTTTTAAAGTTTACTTCATTCAAAACAGATCTGAGTCTAGCTCCAAACTCTGCTCAAATGTTATGTCTCTGCCCATATATGTATAAAACTAGGGAGAACAGGCATTTTAATGAATGTCTTCAGACAAGAGATTATTTTAGTTCTTAAGAGTACAACTCAAAATTAAGATATTCTCTGTGTGCATATGGGAAATATGGATATTTTGAATGCACAATAACTTCCCATTATGTTGTCTGGAATAAACTCAAGAGAAAATAATTATGATGGAAGTTGAAATGTTTCACTATCTGTTCTGAATTCTTTCCCCTAGTTCCTAATAAGCAATGCTGAACCCTCTGAACAAATTAATTGTATTTTTCTCAAAATGTTTTGTGCTTCCTTTTCAAACGTTTTACTTCTTACTCTTGGAACATATCGCACAAAAAATTTAAGACTTTTCTCTGCAAGTTCCCTATTTAAGCTACTCTTATCTACTGAAACGCTCCAGAACATTTGATCTGTGATAGAAATTTTAGCCATCAGCTTTAACAATACAGTAGGGATCATAACGAGTAATTTTCTTAACTATAAACTGTCAAACTTCTTAAGAATTACAGTATGCAAGCATCTCTGCAGGGTATTCATCCAAAAATGTGTGTGCACATAAACCTCAAGGAAATTATGTTGTCAAATCTTCAACGTGGAATAACTTCCCTATATTCTTATCAACAAAACCCACCAGCAAATTACTGCCCGCACTTGCTAACTTATGTCATGCAGACAGATGCATAAGTTATCTACAATCAAGAAACGTGAATTGCACCCCGATCCAGAACAATGTAAATTGCTTCTATATATTTTTCTCATTTCCTATTTCCTATTGCTCGCTGCTCATTTCTAATAGACTTTAGTGTTCTTGCATTAGGGCTGAACAGCTGAAGCTCTCGAGATTTAGGAATACAGATTGGATTTTTACAATTGGTCATTTCTACATATCTGTTTGTCATTTGCTTTTATTGGCATTTCAGAAATATTATGTCAGAAATGTTTAAGAAAATAATTACCTGGACTGGATAAACACACAACTCAATAGCAGATTATATTCTAGGTCAGCTCCAATATATCACATTTACAGCCTCATGAGGTGCCGGCAAAATAAAGGAAAAGGTTAAGTCCTGTTAACATCCAGAAAGGAAGCCTAAACCATACAACCTTCCCCTTCATTTATTTTTTTTTTCCTCAAATAATAATAAAAAAAGAAAGCCAACTCCCTCTTTCTTTTTGCTAGACAAAGCGTTCTGGTTTTCCCTGTCATCAGTGACTGGCCTGGTTAATTTAGAACATGATGGCCTCTACGCCAGCACGTTCAGGGTTTCCTGTGACAAAAGGCTCATAAATCTGTTCACTCACTTTGCGCAAATCATTACAGCATGCTACAGTCTTCCACTGGTGAACATCGAGGGCTTGCATATCCTTTTAAGGGAAAAAAGATGTGGGTGATCTTCATTTTCATACCTTACTTAACCTCCGACACTACAGATACATACCGGCTCTGTATAAAACTGACAAGCCCGACAAGCAAGTGCCGGGGGACACACGTACAACTGAACTGCTAGCTGTACGCCCTGGGTCCGTAAATGAGTAAGGGAGGCATTCTTCAAAAAAAAAAAAAAAAAGGCAAACCCACACACGATTAGGTTGAAGATGGTTTCACTATTTAACAAGGGAGCAGACAGCGCTAGGGAGAAATGGGCAGACCAAGGTATTTGTGCTACAAGAATATTAAAGACATGTGGGCTGCAAGTTCACATAAGGCTTTAAGGGTTGCAGATTCAAATTAAATTAGCAACTGGAAGAGACTCCTGGGCTAAAATTTGTAGGGGTTACCTCTGCTCTTCACAGAAGACATGACTATATTGCACACAGAGAAGTTTGCCACTCGGGTTGTATGAGACAGTGTATATCCTATTACATTCTTCAATTATTCTGACAATTATTACTCTTTTCTTTACATCTTCTGGCTAGCAGGCCAGCTGCCTTTCTGGACTCCTTTCATACTCAACATTTCTACAATTAGGAATAAAAAAAACCCTTGTGAACTTCCAATATTTGTTTAATAAAGAAAAAGTCCAAGCCTAATAACCATTCAATACCAATCAAATCAGTAAAGGATAATTATATTTAAAGGTACAGAAGAGAAGCAAGAACACCACCACATTTATCCTTGCAGGAACCCCATTACAGTCAGTGTAGTTATACCAGTCCATCTCACGTAGTACCTAAGCTCTCTTCTCCAAAATGTTTAAAACTCTCAGAAAAAAAAAAAGAAGTTTGAAAGGATATACATTCAGGCACAGTAAGAGTTCCCTAGAAATGCATTCTCATCAATAAAAATAGTTTGAGCCTGCAAATAAACATTACTTTACAGCTTTCTCACGCAAACCACAAGCCAAAAGAGAGCATTAAAGAAGGTTTCTATGTTGCCGAAGTACAACAGAGCTTCTACTGCGAAAAGAAATTAGGATATGAATTTACAAAGAAGTTGCTCAGTGCTGCTCAGAGTTACGTTAAGTCCCTCATCCCCTTCCTTTCTTGGCTTCACTAAATTATTAACAGAAACCTAATCCAGTGTCAGACACCAAGCCAAGAATACTTACTGGAAAGAAAAACAGCAAAGAGTGAGGCAAAGGCTGCTAGAGTACAACAGAGGAGCACAGCGGTTATGTACACACATATATGTATAGAAAAACATACACACTGCATACACACGTGCACACACATCCCCCTAAACGGAAAAAATAACACACCCCCACACACGGAGAGGCACAAAAGTGCATTAAGCACAACTCTGCATCTACATAACCGAGCTTTACAGGAGCATGACTATCCGTTTTAAATTAAAACACAGCCAGGTAAACGTTTCGCAGTTACAGTAGATACCAAAACACAACAAATATAAACAAATGCCCTGCTTATGGACCAGCATGGCTAACACAGCAAGCTTCAGAAGCAACTTCCCCTGTTGCTGAAGCAGCTTTGTGCAGCGCAAACACCTGCAGCGGGCTCAGGTGAGCGCTGGAACAGGCACTCGGCTGAAGGCTGGGGACTCGCTGCGTTCTTGACATGGGAAGTATCAGCTATTGCAAGCAGTGGGGACTGCTCTCAGCAGTAATTGCAGGTGGAAGGAAAAAACCAAACCAAACAAAAAATACCTTCAATACCTGTCTGTTCCCCCCCTCTTCCAGACGACAGGAAGAAACCGTAAGTAAATAATCTGAAATCAATCTGTCAGGTGTCCTTGCCCATGGCAGAGGGTTGGAACTAGATGATCTTTAAGGTCCCTTCCAACCCAAACCACTCTATGATTCTACATATCCTTGGCCATAAATAGAAAACAATATCTGAGAGTGTAGTGATATGCCAGGTGAAATCGTGTTAGAATATTGAAACGCATTTTGAAACTCTTGTTTTATAATATTTAAACAAATTTTGAAAATAGTTTGACTTGATTGAAACCATCCTGAATTTGTCCTTACTTTTAGGGAAGGCATGATGTTGCTCTCAGACAGAGGGGTTGATTTTCCTCCATCTCTTAAAAGAACTGCTTTGCAGAGAAGCTCCTCTCTCTATTGGCAAGAGAAAGAGCCAAATCACAGGGGGTTAGAGTTGACCATAAAAAAACTTTGCCTCAATTTCACTTGAAGAACTCCCATGAAATGAGCTGCACTTCTCATATCCTTGCATTTTTGTGGACATATTTCCTTTTCGGTAGGAAATTTCAAGCTGCACAACTTACCCCCATTTCTTGCTTCTTTTCAGTACATGCTTGTCAAAATTAAAGCAGCAGTACTTTCAGAGAGGCTAGTGGCTGCTTGTCCTCAGAGTCCTGGAACTTGACCTGAATTCCTGACAGCAGATCCCACCAGATTATAGCTAAATGAACTTCAGCATGCAAAGCCTGGTTTAAAAAATTAGTTCGCAGTTCAGCAGTTTTCAGGTTCCGGTCATCAAGAAGCATTGCGAAGGCAGGGCAGCAAGGTAGGGAAGGTATCCTCATGGCCCTTCTTTAGGGATTTCCTCTAAACCCAGGGGATCTGTTTTCAGAATTCACTCATACGAATCCGCAGCACAGAACTATAAGCCTATTTAATAGCCCATCTGCTCTTCAGAAGGAGGCTTATTTGCGGCTTTGTGCCGAACAATACTGATGAGCCACCGATTCTTCTTTAAATCTTTTGGCACTTTCTACAAAATGTCTTTTGTCATCTTACAAGGTGGCCGAGAACTGAAGGACAACTTTTCTCCTTTTTTTCAAACCCACCTGTCAAAACATTCTTTTTGTATTTAGATGGGCCAAGTAAAAGTATTTTTCTGTTATAAATAGGGATCAAAAGGGTGAGCTGTCAAGAATCACGAACATTTTAAAATGTTTGGACATTTTCCTCTATCTTCGTGATGTATAAATACACCAAGTCATCAGGCCTTTTCTTTGTTTCTTCTAATTCTCAGTTAGTTTTATATGTATTTCATTTTTAGTCTTTGAAAAACTGAACCAGTAATTCTAATTCTGCTGGAGGACATCTTGAAAATTATTAGATCACATTTACTATGTTTTTCTTAGTGAGCCAACAATGAAAAGATTGACAGCCTCTAAACATAGATTCTTTTATATTAAATATAGAACGCTAACTGGCATCAGCTAAATCTTAAAGGCAAAGGCAAGCTAAAAATCAGAGCCCCCAATGGTACATTACATTCTTTTTACATTAGTTTGGTGCTTGTCAGAAAGTAGCTAAGATCAGGCTGGAAATTGCCCCTTTTTTTAGCAACAAGATCAGTACCAAATTGAATATATACAGAACTTTGTATCTACACACACATTTCTCTCACACACATATGTATAGGCTGATTTACACCAGTTTTGAGACAGGTGGGTAGCTGTCTATATTTCACCTTCTAATGTATCTCCTACTAACCCATCATTCAAGGATTTAGGTGATGGAGAGCAAGATCTATGAACAAAGCAGATAAGACTCCTGGATTTCAGACTCTCTTGCTGTCGGCTATGAAGTTGTTGAAGTCTTAGCCTTGACAATCTTTCCTTTCACACAAACAAGTGTAATACAGAAAATCAACCTTGAGCTTTCATGAGTCTGGTGAATGCTCTCACCACTGGGTCAGTGGGTCCATGTCCCTGTCTCTGAACCCAGAGTTCTAAAACCTCAATTTTTGGAAAGATAATAAAAGGGAAAATAATCCCCCATAAATTATTGTCATTTCCTATCTTTTTGCTTATACAGGCTTTTTGGTTTACTCTTGAGATGTGACCAATACTAGACACTTCTAAAAGTTTTTTAGGCACCACAAAGAGCAGATAATGGTAAAGTGGTTTTGGAAACCTCACTGGGTGGGTGAATCTCAGATTTTTAGGTGCTTTAACACTTGCAAAGAGCTGGTCTTGCACAGCCCAGCAAAGACACTAGGGATTAGAACCTGAACTCTTAAAAATTCAGACCAGAGAAGCAGCATTAAATCAGGCTTTCTACTGCTGGGAGTGTGATTAGATACAAACTTGACAGCAGTACAGGCAACAGCTGGAACACTTCTAGTTAAAATTATATACTGTGCAGAATGGCATAGTTCTTTGATTGAAGACTCTTTATAATCTCAATATATGTGTTTGTCATACGGTAATTATACAGTGTGAACACCTCTTTGCATGATGACATCGTTCTGCTAACTGTGTTCAAGTACTAAATATATCATCTGTGCACTCCTATGTATCTAGATGAAGTCACATATCCTTATATATTAATATTAAATTTTATCTGGCTGATCCTAATTACATTAAAGTAAATTTAAATAGCCGTAAAATAGTTTAAAATTCTGTGCAGAATGTACTCTTTTAAGATAATCAGTTGTTTGTTTGTTTCTTTGTTCTCATAGATGTGTGGGAGATTCATATTCACTTATTACCCACGTGCAACATTTCTGTCAACTGTTCCCCGTATTTCTCATCAAGGGACGTATCTTAGCCCCCACAAATCTATTCTACTTCTTACAAATCAATTAGAAATTATGACATACATCTAAACCAAGGCTATTAAAAAACATTTCTAAAGAAAACAATGAAAATTTTTCAACTTATCACAATAGCTGGCTTTCTAATCTAACAAGTTTTTAACCCTGACCATCTTTCATACATTGAACAATGGACAATGAAAGTAACGCATTCAGATAATGGGGAAAAATTGCCTTAATCTACACTGACCAAGGTTATACATCATTTTTATTAATATATTGTCATTGCAAAGATAAGCATGCTTAATTTTGGTAATCTCTAATCAATATACAGTATGCCAGTTAAATATTTGCTACTTATTACTTTCCAGATACACCACAATCAAGAGAACGCAAGGAAAAATGCAGTCCCCTCTGGTCAGTCCTCTGCTGTAAAACAAATATGTTCAGGATGGAAGTAGGGAACAGAGGAACTTAACTAACAGTAGGTTTAAGACTCCAAAAGCAAAGTTTGCAGGGATGCCAGAGCTCACCCTTGGACCAGACGCATGACGTGGCTTAGCTAACAGACTCTATAGGTGTCTGCACTGTTGCTGTTGTGCAGCTTCAGATAAAGCCAACATTATTTATCTGCCCATAGAGTCTCAGGGTCTATTTACAGTCAGTACCACAGCTTTCATATTTTCTTAAAGAAAATCAGTTCTGTCTTCCCTCCACACCCCAATCATTTTAATCTTTCTCTGCTACAATTCCGGACTTGGTTTCTCACATCATATTCCAGTTCTTAACACAGGAACTCAAGACAAGATCCATGCCAGCACTGAAAAGCTTGAAAAGGAGCATAACCAGAAAAGGAGAGCCTGAGGAAGAGTGTGATTCTCAGAAAAGTCTGTCTAGACCTAAAAGTGACTACAAGTTTCCCAGTTCCATTCTGCTGCTTCCCATAGCTACCACCCGTCACTCAGCTTTCCATGGTACCTGAGCTACAAATGCCAAATGGAAAAAGATGACTTAAAGCCTTGCGTTGGACTTCCTTAGTCCCGGAGAGCAGTGGCACTACTGGCAGACCTCTACCAGCAGCATTTCATTTGGAAGTTGTCAGTTCCCATGCTCTGGACTAGATAAGCAGCGCCTCATCTCTGTAGCAGGGGTCTGCTACAGGCTGGCCGAGAACCAGCCAGCATCAGCCACAGCTGTCTCCGACAGGAGCATGAAAAATCACCCAACATCTAGGTCTCACGCTGAAACGCAGCAAGAGTTTGCTCAGCCTAGTACATCGGAAAAGGTGTGTTTAGACCGCTGCCTACTTTCCCAAGTTTGCAGCAGGATGTCTGGAACCTAAGGTGGAGCAACGACTGCTATTGGTTTTTTAGCAGCAATGTACTTTAAAGGTTTTGCTGCACCAGGTAAGTTCATATATATTTAAGAACTCCTTTTTTAAATCTCAAGGCATCGTTACCTCAGACAACTCAGCTCTGGATCGCTCACCTTGCTATCCAGTCTTACGTTATTTACAACCTGAGCGCTACAAAACAGTTACTGTGTGCCCTACTCAAAAGCAAACCTGGCTTCAGATTCAGTACCGTTTTATTCCATGCTCCAGGCAGTAAACACAGGCAAAAATGAAACACACTCACAGTGTCAAAAAGTGTGGGGTTTTTTCCTACCTAGCTTTCCTCCAGCTATTTTCTGCTTTGCCGTGGTGTAAAAAAGAAGCTGGGAGGCAGAAACAGGGAGTAAATTCTGGGGCCCTTATGCTTGAGAACAGCTGCTGGAGAGCTCGGTTTGGAAGCTTTTGTTTGAGATCATGTACCTACGCCTCGCTTACCTCTAGCCCTGGCAGAACGAATTTACAGAGAGCAATTCACAAGACTCCCTGAAAAACTGAAGTCTGCAGGAATTGAACGGTTCTTCCTCCTCGCCGCAATATGATTAGCTGTCTCTGAGGAGTGAGTGACGACGTCCCTCCCACTCAGCGGCTTCCGACTGACATTTCACTGAATAGAACTTGAATCTCAAAGGGTTGATCTGTCAAGCGGTTTCAAGCCAGAAAAGATCAGGCAGGTTCAGCTTCCCCCCTCAGTTGCATCCTCATTTCTAATTTTCACATTTTATGCTTCATGCAAGTGTTAATTACGGAGATGAAAGCCAACTTGCCTTTATTCATCCATTCTCAGCACGTACACAAAAGGAAAGTAGAAGTACGTATAAAATTTGCCAAAAAGGGAAAAGGCTGACTGCAGCTTGAGGAAAGTAAACCAGAGCACTGATTGAGGCAACACAGATAATCATCTTCCTCATCTAATGTAGCAGGATTTTGTGATGCAAATTTTCTCTGACATTGTCTGACCAAAGCTTATGTAAAATCAGATCTTGAATTCTATTAGATTTTCTGCTATGATTAGTAAAGACATCATGGAAAGCCAATTTATACCACAGTTTATAGCATCACTGAAAGAGCTATGACATTCATACAAACAAGAAACTTAAGGTTTAAGTTTGTGTCAAAGACAATTGATTAAGATGATTTTACATTTCTGTAAGCCTCCATCAAATGGAAAGCATATTAATTACGTGTGAAGTGATTGATGTAATCAACAGATAAATATTTGAAAGTGATGTGTTTCCTGTAAAAAAACCCCACATTTATTTATATAGCCAAGCATATATACACAAAACCATTAGTATCCACAAAGTATTTCAAATCACTGTTGGTCATTAGAAAATAAAACTCACAGTACTGAAACTAGAGCTGCACATTCCCTAACAAATCCAGTATTTGCAGGAAAAAACAGTGTTGGTCATCCAGAAGATACTTACAAATTCTAACACAAATCTTTTGACAGAACAGATGATTATGAAGGACAGATTTACCAAGAATAATGTGATACCACCACGGTAACAAATAAGCAGTCCAGTGCTCACTGCAATTGCCGCAAATTTATGAGATGCAGGTTTGATTCCCGCCCCTGTCTGCTGAGAGAACTCAAACCTACATGTTCTGTTTCCTTTGGTAATTCCCATAAACTCTACCATAAGAGGCATTTGCGCCAGGGAAGGTTCAGGTTGGAGATGAGGAGAAAATTCTTCTCTGAAAGGGTGGTCGGGCATTGGAACGGGTTGCCCAGGGAGGTGGTGGAGTCACCATCCCTGAGGGTGTTTAAGGAAAGGTTAGATATGGTACTTAGGGACATGGTTTAGTGGGTAATAGGTGGTGGGGGGATGGTTGGACTAGATGATCCTTGAGGTCACTTCCAACCTTAATGATTCTATTCTATTCTATTTCAGAGTAAGCCAGTTTGATTATTTTTTTAAAGCTCCCACTCTCTGCTGTTGAAACTGTTCCACATGTTATAAATAATTACACATTCATTAGAGAACTATAACCTAAACATCAGGCTGGAAGGCTTTTCTCTGATTCTCAGACTTTTTTCCTGCCCTTTTTATTACTTTTTTTTTTTTGAAACAAAATGAAACCGCTCCATCATATTCAGTCAGATAGAGAGAAAAAGTTTGTCTGCATGGCAGAATGACGAAGGAACGAGAACATCTGTCTCAACTTTCCTTTAGTGTAATCTTGTTAACATAAGTAAGACTAGCACTGAAGACACAGCAGCCTCAGCTTTCATATGCACTTACAACCATCGTGTAAATTCTCCAAAGACATAAAATAGGTACTCTGATGCATACGGAGGCACCATTAAAACATATCATGCCACAGCCTCACTAGCTCTACTCAGGGTGTTAGCTAGAGGTGTATGTCTACCACACATACCTTCATTGTGGCATATCCAAAAAAGTGGAATACCTGGGTTGTAGACAGCTCTCTAATACTTTTTCATAAGCGATGAAAAAAATTGCTAGGAAACAGTGCAGTATTTTTTTGGAAACACAAGATGTGTTTTTCAGGTGGTGATATTTCAGTTCATGTAATGGAGCTAGGGGGCAACGAGTCCAGCTTTTACAAAACAAAAGCTACAGGAAACTTCAGTGGTCATATCCTGAGCACTACAGCACTGTGAACACATTTCTTTCTGAAATTTCCAAATTCATATATATGTGTGCGAGTATTTACCCCGGTGGCCACGCAGGCTTTCGAGAGTAAATCAAGGCAAGTAGTCTTGTCTAGTTAACCACAGAGGCAAGGTGGGTTTGGGTGTGGGGTTATCTTTTATGTGAGGAAAGCAAACAGGCGTTTAGCAGAAACGTTGTTGCATAAAATACAGATAAACAAAGAAGAAGAAAGGCAGGGAAAGGTGTTTTTTCTCCCTTGTTTGCTAACGTGATGTATGGCAGCAGAATGCCCTGTCACAGTTAGGTATGGAAAAGTTACCCAAACGGAATAAGCAGCATTCTAGAAAGTGCTGTAGTAGCTGGCAAACGGTTTGTAAACACCTTAAATTTCTATGAGTCTACTGCCTCCATGGACTTCTCAAGGCCAAAGTGCCAAATGAGGATCTTTTGGGACTGCATAGCTTTATACGAACCTTTACAATTTGCTGTGCCTGAACTGCACTGACTCTCCAAATATGCAATACACTGGACCAATGCTTCTGGGAATACTGGATAAAGCTGACATTTTTCCACTCCAGAAAAACAACCACCTTTCTTAAAGAAGTAGCAATAATAAGAAAAATGTCTTCCTTTTATTTTACTATCTTTGTATGTCATTAAACCGGTACAGTATGATACTTTGGTCTTTGTTTACCTCTTAAAAAACATTCTGCTGCACTTCAGTAATGTGCTGTTATCAGTTAAGATAGCAGGATATTAGCAGAGGATAAAAACTGCAATTTGAGATTTCTTTGTGCTGGTGGATATTACATGCTGCTAACAATGTTTTGCTTTACTAAAAGGAATGTATCAACAGAAGGATCAGCGCTGACTTCCAGGGCGAAAGTTGGGGAACTGCTGGAGGTGTGCATTCACCAGTTCTCCCTTTCCCTGAAAAAGCTAATCAACATCTGAAGGCAATTTTTTTCGACATGCTGTGTAATGCACGTTATGCCCACGCAAGATATGAGTCATACGAGATTAATGTAATTTTAAAGCAAATATAGTTACACTATATTAAGCTAAAAATATATTTTAATAAAATATAGCATGTAAATATTAAGCGGTTTTAGAAAGAAAAAAATCCAAACCCTGAACTTTTTTGCTTCAATTTGTAATCTATGCAACCTGGTCAGAAACAATAAAATCCTCTGAGATTTGAAGAATCTCACGATTTTACTCCAAAAGTAAAATTTACACCAAAGAAAGTGGGGGGGAGGGTGGGTGCAATAACCGAGAGAGAAAGCATAATCCCACTATATTTCTGAAGATAAATTGGTGCTCTGAAATATTCTGATTTTCAGGAAGAGAGAGGCCTCCATGATTACAGAAAAGTCATGCATAAGAACTCAGAATATTTTTTTTCTTCCACTGTAGATTGTATGGGTAGCTTTAACAAAGGAGAAACTTTGAAAAATACACACACAGGTCTGTGTGTGTATATATATTTATAAGACATATATGTCTCTGACGTTCCTAACATTCATCAAGTTTTTGGTATCTCCAAGGTCACACAGCTTTTCCTTTTCTCCCAAGGTTTCCAAAATAAACGTCCCTGAAACGTATCTCGTTCTACCCTGAGTTTACTGTGCTAACACAACTCTGAGCATCAGCTGCTACTTGACTGACATTTTATAAACACAATCAGCGAGATTTTTATATCTTGTGTTAATTCTTAATGGCTACATGTACTGAATTTAGATTACAGCCTTCCAAGTTTGAAATGAGACCTGCAGTGCATGTACAGGCCATCTCCTCCAGGGTATCCATAAGGGATACTCTACTGTAATTGATTTTAACTTTACAAGCCACATTACTTCAACTGGAAAAGCTGCTATCCGAACTAATAGCGGCAAAATAATGTCTAAATAAAGAAAAAAAAAAACACTGCCTTGATGAACATCTAAAGTGGCATAAATGTATTTATTTTTACCTGGGAGAACCGCTGCTACTTCATGTAGGAAATTTCTAACTGATTTTGCATAAGTACCTTGTGAACAGAGAAGCTGCGCAAGGCTTTACAGAGTGCTAAACACTATGACATAAACTTCTGACATTTACAGAAGCCTTTGTAATCCCTTAGCTACCTAGTTGAGAGAGAAAAAGAAAGAGGAGGAAAAATTACAACCCATAGTGAAATTCTGGGTTATTCTTGGTATGTTCCTGGTGCATGGCTTTCATACGGATCCATTATCAAGGTGTGACAGACTGTGCTATTACAAACGAAGCTCATCCCCTTATATAAAATACGTCCAAGCTATACGTTTGCCTGGAAAGCCTCGCTGCTCCTTAGCTTTCAATTTACAAAATAGAAAGTGTGATTTTCAGTTAACATTTGAATTACTACTATTAAGAATGAACAATTCACAAAAAAATCCCCAGTGCCACATTTTTGACAACTTTCACTAACACAAGCCATGACTAAACGGTGCCCTAGGTTTTTACCCATCCCTGATACTTCTCATGGAACTATTATGAATAAATGGAGAAGAATATGCCATGAGAGGAAGCTATGATTTGCTGAATTAGGAAAAACAACCATCGTGAAGATATGTCCATGGAGACCACAGACTGGCACGCTAAAAAAAAACAACTTTAACTACGATATAGAATAACAAAATTTTAGGAAACTTTTTTGATTACTTTTTGGGGTTTTTTTTTTTCTTTTTTTGTTTTAAACTTTCAGCTCAAACTTACTATTAGGATGAAACACTTAGGTCACAGCAATAACTTAGCTGACAACTGACGGGTTTCTTTAGTCAACCCAAACATCCTGCACTAGACTACAAGGGCTGTTCCTAGGTACATTGAAATTCTTACCTGTAGATGGATTCCTACCAGGTACCACCCACCATCAAAAAAGGAACACGAGACCTGCTTTTCAGCTACGCAAAAAATGTTTGCAGATTTCACCTGCAAGGTTTATCTTAAAGTTCAATAACTGATAGAAATTAATAAAAACAAACCGACAGAAAAAGCTACTGCTTTTGTTCTGCAATGAAATATTTATCTTGACTTTTGCCCTTTCAGCTTAAGAGTTTGTACGCAAATGCACTGTAGCTATCTGAAGCGTATTTTCTCGCAGACGTCCAAACCCAGCAGTTACCTGTCACACGTCTCCTCTCCTCCACTTTGCTATGAAGATTTCCAGAAGAAATCTGTAGCACTTTTCCTACGGACTGACAAAGAGACATCCTGGAAGTGACTTGCCCTCCTTAATTAAAAGAATCAAGTGAGATCATCTTGCAAATTTGGCTATTTGCTGGAGATTTATTATAATTGGGGCAGTTCATATGTGAGGCACATTGGAATTAGATTGAGGGGAAAACAGGATATAAAATGTGAGAAGAAAAAACGTGTGAAAATAATATGAAAGTTTTGGAGAAAAAGTGCTGGCTTTATATTCTTGACTGTAGAGAATGAAATACAACACAACAAACTGTAATAAATGATAATTTCAGCTGGGAAGAATATAGATTTACTTATTTCTCACCTACACTAGTGAAACAAAAAACCACCCTACTGGCAACTGGAATATGAATTATTATCTATACAGATGATTTAGCTAAGGTGAGATAAATAGCCTGTCAGAAGAAAAAGGGGAAGAATGAGGTTTCCGAGAGGAAAAAAACCTCTCGAACCCTGTCACATCCCTTGAAAATGAGGATTTTCATAAAGCGATTGTTTTACACAATAAAAAATGAGGATATCAGGATATCACGTCACGTGCCTTTCAATAAGAAGAAAATTAGTGCTCTGTGGGAGGTGTTAGGGAAACTAGATGGGAACTCAAGGCCATAGTTTGCACAGTGAGGCTAGAGGGAGCATTTCACAACAGCTTCCAGGCGTGATAGAAGCACTTCTGGGCTATCGTGCCCGTGTTCAGAGAGAAGGAAAGACACTTGGATTTTTCACCAAAATTTCAAGGCTTAAACTTGATGAGAAAAAACAAAACACTGATATATTGCCTCTGAGTGTACTGCCCGACTATAACACTGGCTCTTCATGATTTATTTTTTTTTTCCATTCATTTTCCCTCAGATGCAGAGAGCTGCCATTTCTGCAGAAACACCATAGCTCCGCTGTGTAAACTAAGAGGCAAGGTACCGAGAGCTTTAGCAAACACTAGGCAGCCACTGGACACAACAGAGCGTAACTCCTTGAATCACTTGTTCAGGCTGGCTGGGGTACGAAATCAGCAAGCTGAAGGAGAAAGAACAGTGTAAGTATACACTTCACCTCCAAAGTCTGCAACAGGGAAGTGGAGCTCACAACACCCAAAACATTTCTGTACTAGAGTTCTGCTGTTTGAAAGACAAAACAATTATCTGTTTGTCTTGTTAATGTTTAATGTCATTACTCAATTTACTGATTGATGAAAGGATTAAACCCTAAAGATACAAGAAGTTACAAAACATGCTTTATTAAAGGGGAAAAACCAATAAGTTTAGCATTTACTAGATATTTTTCCCACATGCAGAATAATTCCATAGATTGCCTACTGAACTAAGGAGAGTTTGTATTATATTTTCTCAAGAAAAATCACTATTTTACCTAAAGATAATGAATTGGAAGGTTGGTCTCAGATCTTAACAGTGATTTTTATTCTGCAGCTGCAACACACCTGGGCAATTCATTGTCATCAGGTCATGTTCAATGACTGGACTTTTAAGAAGGCTGGAAAACTCTGATCATAAATAACATAACCTTGCAAATCAAAACCATTTAAAAGGATCTGATCTCATGCTAAAGCTTATTTTAAGATTCCCCTTTAGAGTTTTTTTTTTCCTTAGACAGGCCTTGGTTAGAGCGATACCGATGTGTTATTGTGGTGCCTCTTTGCACAACAGGTTAAGCAGAAATCATAACACTTGCAATGTTCTTGCCTGGAAATGGAAATTCAAATAGCACTACAATTTATTGCTTGTGTTTCTACTGAATATTCCGAAAATATAGCAGTACTATAAGGACCATAATGCAGAAAAGAAGGTGCTTGCATTTTCAAAAATTTGCATTGGTTACAGAGAAACACCACAACAAAATACTGTCAAAATTCAAGTAACTGATCTATGGGTTGACAGACACTGAAACAGGGATCCTTCCTGCTGGAGCAGGCATCCCGTCTAAAAAGTCTTTTAAAAAATTTCTTGAAAAGGTGCGATCCACATTAGGGGCAGTGGATTCAGCGGTCTTTGCTTTTTTCATGCTTCTTCATAAGTTACATTATTTACATAAAGTTCTCTGCAGTAGGCATCTGTGGAGGTGCCAGTGTAAGATGATGTTTTTCTGAACTGTAGAACAGCTGAAATACAGCTTTCAGAAAACAACCATTAAGTAGATCAGGCACAATCAGCTCAAACAGACCATCTGCGCAGACTGACATCACTGAACAACGCAATATGTTCAGACTATGTTCTTCCTCCCTTTTTCCCCCAGCTCCTTAATTCTCCATTACACCTTTTTTCTGGCGCTTCAGGCAATGCTGAGCAGCATCTTATCCCGTGCATGTAATTTCAGTTGCCATGATATAATTTAAACCAATAGTGTGACTACAAACATGGATGTTTGGGAACCGGTGCTGGTACACGCCACAGAACGGACTGGCGGGTGGGCATACGTGTTCACGTCCCCCGGTGCGCACAGGCACCCTCCTCAGCTAAGGGAGGCTACACCGACAGTGAATGTGAATATAGAACGTCTGAAGGACTTTATTGTCTACAGCTTCTATTTTTATGCAATTGTTTATCGGATATGTTAAGTATTTGGAGCTGATTTGCATTTCTATTTTCATTTGCCATGCAAAGGCTTTTTTCCCCTCCCCTCCAATATCAACAGCACTTCATACTCCTTCCTTCTCTCTCACAATACGAGCTGTTTGCCTTTCCTCAGGCACTTGTCACATTCTGGAGAGACAGGCAAGCTACTAAGGCACCGCTAGCGAGCTGAAGTCGTGCGCTGCTTTGTTGTGTCAAATTATTTGGCTTTTTCTTCTCATCAGGCAGAATTCCAAGGGCTAAAAAGACCGCATGTTCTCTGAAGGAGACTAGAGAAAACAGCTCTTCCCAGATTTATCAAGTCACACTTTTCTGTTCTTCCACTGCCACTGGTCTCTCATGGAAACCCAGCACAATACAAGGTAGGGACGCTCCACGTGTCACTGCAACACGATAAAACAAGTAGCCTAACCTACCCACGTCACATCCCTCCCAAAACACCCTGCAGCTAGCAATAGGCAAGCCACCAGTTTCACAGTGCAACATCTGCAGCGATTCATTTTAAACAGAGAACGCAAAGGGATCTTCTCTGTCTAAACTCTTCAGGCCCCGCTATAACTGTAGGCATTTTTAAAGTCCTCATTGCTGCTCCCTTTTGTCTATTTACATTTCTCTGTGCAGCTGTCTGCTAGGAAAGAGAGAACGGCCTCAGATAATTGAGTAAAATACAGAACAAACAAAGGTTTTAAGGTTCTAGAGTTCCCGTAAAGCTACTGGCTCTTTATTTATTTTAATATCTGGATTTATGCGCTTCCTCCTTGCAGCCAGGTAGGTAGTAGGCACGCTGATTCAAAGTGTTCTTCGTCTCACTGTTCCTAAAATCGGCTGTAAATGAACTGTAGCCGAAGGGAATTCTCTGGGGAACCTGTACATTCCACTGCCAGGAGAACAAGAGAAAAAGAAAAATGGAAAGAAAAAAAAAAAAGGAACAAAAAAGGAAGGCTAAGGCATAACACCTTGTAGGCAGCTTCTACCTGTTCGGAAGCGTGCTTCCTCCTCTGGAAAGTGTGCTGAGGCACTGTCAGGAAGGAAGCCAGACACACTGAAAAGCTGGCGTCGCACAGACCCAGAAGGCAGCAGGAGGTCACTCAGCAGTACTCCACATGCCAAAATAGCAATCCTGCTCTTCAGACGCAATATATGGCACACTGGCAAAGTTACTGAGCCGTCTATTTTTAAAATTGTGCCTGAATTTGAAGTTCATAAGGCTGACCTTAAGACTGATATCCCTTACATGGTCCAACTCCTGAAGTCACCCAAGATATCAATGTTTGTTTATCTGAACCATGTCTACTAACTTGTAAGAAAATATCTTGCCACGAGTACTTTACACTGGCCACAGGCTGGATATTAAATGGTAACATTAAACTGTAATAATTTTTCAGATGGTGTTCTCGTTCTCCCTTTCATCCTGATCATCTTCAGCCAGAGCGGCGACCCAGAAGGCACAGCCCTCAACTCTTCATGAGGATGTTGCTCCTTAAGAGCTACTAGGACATAGAGCTAAGCCTGACTTCTTCCTTCATCCTATGGAAGCACTGAAAGATATGTTTGCAGGACAAATGTGGGATATTTCCTCTTATTTTCCAATCAGTTAGTTTTGAACACCAAAGAAAGTACAGGATATAAGGGCTAATTTCGTTTCCTTTGATTCCTAAGTTCCCCTCATTTTAGCTGATGCACACATCTGATCAAGCGATTCAGCATGCTAATCAGTACCAGAGATTCTGCTCTGGCAAGTCTTAAAATTTCAAAACCTAAAATAGTAGATGAGCACTCATTTCCATAAAACTGGTAACTGACAGTGTTTGGAAGATCACTTATGCCTTTAGTGCCTCTTATCTCAAGCTAGCTAACAGCTTTCTACACTACCTAGTAACTTTGCTGTCAGCACTATTTGCCACCGAGACACCTAATCCCTTGTTTCTTTGATTGATTTCATTGTTTTATCATGATCAGCTTATAGAACCACCAGAGAGAAAGGCTAAACAAAGGAAATCAAACAGGTTTCCCCACAATTTGTCCCCCAGAAAACTTTTTCACTTTAGTAACTTCCAGGCCAAGAAACAATTCTCAGAAATTCTCAACTTTATAGTGAGTGCTGTCCAGTCAGTTTTATTTTGCTGTTGCTTTTAACAGGAGTACAGTTAGGCTGACACCAAGCACTTTGAAATTTCACCCTAAACATGATCTCTTAGTTTCTTCTCTATGAAGCTCCCCAAGTGCAAACGAAGGTTTTGGTTCAGTGGATGCCTGCAAACAACCCTAGGGACACCTCTGTATTCTTCGTATCCCCATCCCAATAAAAGATATCTCTCTCTCTTTTCCAGCTACCAATACTTGCATTGGAAAAAGAATCATGGGATTTTTAAATATGCTGACCCAGGTTATGTTTTATCTTCAGTTTGACACTTTTATAGCTACAGTACGAAAAAAGAAAGGGGCCTTTCAGAATGTCATCAGCATGTATCAGCATTGCATTTCAGAAGGACTTGTACATCAATTTAAGCCTTGACAAAAATTGTATTTCCTTCTGTGACAACTGTGCTTCGTTCAGACTCGTCCACTTCAAAGATTAGTTGAAGGACCTGAAGAAGGACACGAAGAGCTACTCTTCTCCAATCACACCATGTGTCACATCAGACATGGAGGCTAGCTGACACAGTTTGGGCAAGTATATTAATTCCGGGCAAAAAAATTGCTCCTAAGTAAAATTAAATATTTTGCTTGTGACTTTGGGGCAAGAATTAACCTGTGCTTTTACGAGAAAGGGTAGACACATGTACTGAGCTCTGTCCGTAGATGTCCTTAACATCAGAATCCAATTAACAATGTCCAGAAGAGAAAAGGGCAAATATTTGGCAAGGTGGTGCTTCACATTTAGTTATATACCTTGCCCAAACAAGTTTGCAATTACCTCAGGTTAGAGAAACATCTTCTTTATGTTACTACACAACCAGCCAGAAAAGAAACACTAGGAATGTGATTGTCCTAGAATCATAGAATCTTTAAGGTTGGAAAAGACCTCTAGGATCATCAAGTCCAACCATCAGCCTTACCATCACACAGAGATATTGTCAGAGGTTACTCAAGAAATGGGGTTCTCTGCTGGAGATGAACCTCAGCACATCATTGCTTATGACCTGGGGGGTTTTTTTTGCATCAATTTTCTCCTTTACAGTCACCCCAAACTATGTGTCCTCTACTCAAGTAAAATTAAGCATCAGTCACATCCTTTAGAAAACTCAAAGCTAATTAAAAGATTTTTTTCTTCAACAAACGTTACTTCAGGAAAGGAAAAAACCCTCTAACAAAAAAAAAACCACAACAAACAACAAACCACCACACAGGAGGTGTTGGCTGACAGAAGCAATGAGGTTATTAGCAACAGAATCAGAAACACTCATGGTAAAAAAGAAAGAAGATAAATTAAACATTCATATTTTATCTCAATTTCTGAAATATATGTTCTTAAGTCTACTTTGAAGTACGTGATTAAATTCTCCAAAACCTTTTTATCTTTCCTTGATTGCTAAAGTTTGCTATCACTGCAGAGCGTGTAGCTGATATTGTATATCATCAAACTTGTTTCTTTATCTTCAAAAGTAACATCTAAACTTGGTATGAATAAACATAAACAGGGTGCCTGTTCCTCGTTTATTAAATATAAGCTGTAATAGAGAGAGAAAGTGTGCGCACACTCTGTAGCAGAGCAGCTATGGAAAATATTGTGTTCTCAGCTCAAGGAGAAATGTAGACTACTGAATTTGGGGCATGTAGAGGAATATATGACCAGAGATGAAGAACAAGCAGAGTTTTGAAAAGGGAATATATGCACCGGAATCCGAAGAAGTCTTATGGTAAACAAAATGACACCTAATTTTTGTCTGCATGTTTGGTGGCCTTCAGGACTTAAAGAAGAGTGGATGGTGACGCTGCTGATGACAAGTTGACTCCCTCTGGCCCAGTGACTCTATAGGACATTCCAACCCTGAGGGTGGGGGTAAGTACAAAACGCAAGAGAAACACAGCCACAAAAATAAGCAAAGAAAACCTCCAAAGACCCCTTGCAAAATATTTCAATATAGTGTGACATAAATATATCAATAAAGTATAATGAACAATTCTACATTGCTGGCATAGCTATGTAATTTACAGAGTTGCCATAAGATAATAGTTTTGAAGAGCCTGCCAAAAGCCTGGTAATTTGCATATAATTGTCAATAATGCTTTCCCATTTACTAGATGGAGCCTTTGTTTTTCACAGGATAGAGTTATTGGAATTCAATTTGCAGTCTCTGTTTTTATGACTTTTCTATACAGTACTGTATTATTTAGAAATAAATGCAGAATTTTGGATGCAGTTTTCTACCTCCTGCCCCAAGGCAAAAAACACAGATTACCTTTTCAATATAAATTAATAAAAATATAAATAACATTATTAAAAAAGGAAAATTATAACACTTCTTGGGGTTTCAGTTCGTCTTATTTGTAAACATTTCTCAAATTATTTAACTACAGTTTCAATGAAATAAACACCCTGATTTATTTTACAGCAAAATCAGGATTCACCTTTTGACTCACTAAACCCACGGGGCTGAATTTATCATGGGTTTGAGTTACCCAAGAATGGTTACTTTAACAATAGCAGATTTTGAAGCCTATTGGATGGTGTTAAAAACAGATTTAACGTCATCTTTAATACAGGATAGTGATTTACAGTATCATGAACAATATCCTTTCTTTGCAGGAGTATGACTGAGGATTAAATCCTCATCCTGTTGAAGCCTTGGCAGTCATGTCCATGACTACAATACAGCCAGGATTTCAATACAGAAGGGTTTGTATTTTCTGGGGGAAGGTTATATAGTTAACATGATAATATTTGCATGTATAAAACACATACAAAATAGTCAATTGCCACTGGAAGGTAGCAAAAAAGAATATTAACTAATTAACCACTATTTTCTCAGTTGTCACTAAGAATCCACAAAATAAAAAATTTTTGTCCTTTTTCACATAGAATGGCAAAATGAATAATCACAAATCAAAGTATTTATCACTTCTGTGCATATACAGTTACTCTCTATATACTCTCTTCCTTTTGCACTAATAAATCTTGATGTTGTGCATTAGCATTCCCTTGTGCAGTCTCTGCAATTAGGTACGTAAATTTGAAAGCTTCATGTGTAAATGATTGAACGGATATTTCTGTAACACTTTGTGTACATATACCTTCCCGACAGTTCCTGACTAAATGAAACATGCATGCAAATAAAGCTCCCATCTTCTTGTTTAAAGTCAGGCTTCCAGAGCGTCCAAAGCTTGAGTAAAACACACTGTCACCTAGGGCAGCAGTTCTGTTTGGGGATTTCCAGATGCCTGACACTCTCTTCACTGGGTTCCTCTTAATCAGTGAATCTGCTTTAGCTTTAAAATGTTTTCATAGTCACATGTCCTCCTCCAAAAGGAAGAGAGGAAAAGCAGTCATAACTAAGGCTTTACTTTAGTACGTATATGCTATTAATTTCTTCAAAGCATAATACATTTGACAATCATGGACAGCGATATCATTGAGATTATACTTCTGACTCCACAGATGAAACTGTGCTAATAGGGAAGTTTTGGACAAACACAGGCTTGAGTGTAGTGAGGTATCAGTAACTTATGTTGGATGTTCATCCCGACGCAGTATGACCATGCAAAACCTTCACAGTTACCAGAAAATACAGTGGCAATACACAGCCTCCCAAATGAATCATAGACCACAGCACAGGACGATTCCCTACTAACTTGTGAGTACAAGCTGCAAAAGAGGTCAAGTCTCTCACCATCTTTCTAAGATGAGCTGAATAGAAAGATTTAATACCAGCGTGAGCACCTAACTAGATAAAACTACCGGGATACTGCTTTGGAAATACAACCCTTAGTGACTTCCTAAGATTTTTACCTTATTTACTGTTATTCTGCCTCAAAAGAGAAAGAAATGAGGCCCTGTTGAAAACTTACGATTGTGTAATACTTCTTTCATCAATAATATCTCTATGCACAGCAGTGCTTTAATATGTCAACTGTAACTTGGATCGTGTCCTTTAATCTATCATGTACTGCACACGTGCTGCAAAAGAAACAAATAATTCATGAGCAGAGCTCTATGTGATATGTATGATATACGAGCCCTCCTCCAAAGTGGAATATATGCCATACATCATGGTACGGAGGTATGATTTTTCTTTTTATTACATAAATAATCTATTTAAATTTTATTTATTTCTCCTGCCACACTGGGTGCCCATATGGCATCAAGTATTCAAAGCATTAATAACAGATTTTTTTTCCCCCTCAGGAATAGTCCGTTATCTGTAGTATCAGTCAATTTTGTGAAAATATTTGTGAACACTGTACTAATTCAGTAGTCACTCCAGCATTAAAAATGAGACTTCTTTCCAGAAAACTCAAAATACTTCAAGATTTTAAAGAGAAATACTTAAGACCTTTCAGGTCAAAATAGATAGACCTACTACTAAAAAGAGAAGGAGAGAGAAGATAGTAAAGGACTACGTGGCTTAAAAGTAAGATACCATGATGGTATCCTCGCTCTCCTCCCATAAGTTTTTTCTGTACTATGGTGAGTGCATAAAAGACTCATTGCTCACAAAGTTACTGCCCTGCTTGGATATCAAATCCTTTCCTGCTATTTTTCATTATTCTTAGTCTTGTTCCTTCAGATGGGCTTGACATTTGTAAGAAGTCCATACTCCCGTCTCTCAACATTCCTGCTCGCCCCAGCCAGCGGTGATGTGTCCCCTGCAGTTAAAACGATTTTATCTCATCTTTTCCTGTACGCCTGAGGGGAACTCTACAACATTTCCCCTCTTTCTCCCCTCCCTCATCTAAGAACGCTCATTATTTTTTAATGTGTCCTTTTCTGAATATATGTAGTACAGGAGAGGTCCATGACAGTAGATGAGATCCAGTGCTCGCAGAAGGAAGCAAGGCTAGACAAAGAGGTTTTCAGGAGTGAGATAAAACAGCAGCAAAAAATAATATAGTCGAAAATCCTAAAGCTATCTAAACCCAGGAGAGATATAAAATGTGCACTTTTGGTAAACTGCACAAGCTTTACAACTTCTGCCTCATTTCCACAAAGTCTTAGGAACAGACTTGATCATGTGTTGTTTGCGTATCAGACAGCTCTAACTCCATAAAGATGCCCTTGAGATCCGTTAGGCAGCGAGAAGAATGTCCTTGTGGGTGCACGGGGCGAGAGGGCTCAGAGGCTTCGAGGAGGCAGAAAACACAGTAAGAAACGGGCAGCATCGTGACTACAGGGACCATCCACTGGCATGTTTCTCATCCAGCTTGTAAATAGCCAAAGTTTCCCCACAAACCTGCTGGGTTTTAAGAGCTGTAGTTTCTTAATAAAATCATTTATCTTATCTGCACGTTTTTATTATTAATGAATTTCTATTAGATACTGGCACCCGAGAAAGCTAGTGTCACCGTTACAGTTGTCTTGCAACATATTCGCTTTTTGGTTGCACTTTTGTTAATTACTTTTCTTGACAATAAGGTATTGTTGAGGTAACACAGGGTGGCGTTAGCTTTGGCCTTTTATAGAGCCCGTCTGAGAGCGCAACTGTTTAGTTGCCATAAGCAGGCACTTTGCTGCAATCAGTAAGCCCAAGGCTGGGCATCTACGGTCCTACCTGCAGTCAGCAACACCTCCATCAGTTACGCACAGCCAGTGTTCCTCCTCACAAGAAATCCTCTGCAGCACTGAAGTGTACTGGGGCTCCTTTTCTCTTCCAAAGGAAACGGGGACACGGTCCTGCCTACCGATGCTGTACACTCAGACTTCATCGTTATGCATGCTATGGACACGACCACCAGTACTTAAAAGCTAGGAAGGACTCCTAGGTCTCCTTGTTGAGGACAGAGTCCTTGCAGCTCTTCCAGATGAGCTCAACAGCACTTAAAAAAAATAAATCAAGCAAGCAGCAGATAAATTGCACTGAAATTGCTTCAAAAGAAGGCAATACACATTAGATGCTGCAGCTGAGACTGCTCAAGTTACAAGGGAAGAGCGAAGCGTACATGGGTGACATTGTCTCAGCACAGCAGAGTCCCAGGACACCCTCCCTGTCAGTGACCTGGTACCCAGCAGCTTATTTCAAACTCTTCTCATGAGTTTTGCCCACCACGTTTGTCCACTGTATCTGCCCATAGGTGTAAAATGGTGGCTGATTCAAACACTCACAGCTTTTGCTTTACAAAAGTAGACACACCTAGGTGGAAAATACAGTCTTCCTTTCCTGTTCTGAAACAGAAACTCATTTCCTAAGATTCAGTGGTTCACACTACAGAGATGAGCAGGTAAAAGCCACTAGGTTTCCTTACGACAACATAAACATTCACTGACAATAAAATGACTAGTGCTGTTGTACTTCCCACAGCCAGCACTCCACGTTTCAAATAATTTTGAAAAATGCTTGGATGGCCTGGGTTCCTTCAACACTTTAATTGCTCTGCAAAATGCCATGACTGAGAAATGTGTAATGGATGCTAGGCAAATCAGAAAACACCCATGAAAAATGTTGCCGTAGGGAAATAATATCACTAAATAATTAATTTTAGATTCCTTTCTTTACAGAATTCTTTAAAATTGCTGAGTAAGAAATTATCCTCTTATTCCACCGGTAATACTTCTGTCATAAAACGCAAGAACTGTTCTGTTTTTCAATCTTTCAGTGTAGAAAGATAACAAGTTCTAAGAACATCCTATTAAGAAAAGGAAAACCACAAGTATTTCTACTGTAGGGGGTGTTACGGTACCTATGCTTGTCAATTCTACAATGGATAATGCCTGTTTAAAAAGTGGACAGAAAGTAGCAGCTCATGACACTTGTTACTAGTGAGCACTCCATTCACACTGCCTGTCCCTTTATGCCTTCTAGTATGCACAATATCAGGTTTTAATGTAACATATTCCATATATCTCTAAGACCTTGCTGATTACAAAATTCAAGTTTTTATTAGAACTTCAAAACATTTTAAAGGACATTGTGGATCATGAACTTTATCTGTGTACTCTCTCGGAAGCATTAGTCCGTTGTCAGCTTAAGAGAACCATCTCAAAGTCTTTTTCATTACTGTTAATCTTACGAGATGAAGTTTCTGTACCCAGGTTTTTGTTGGGTTTTTTTCCTGAGATAACTTTAAATTCTGTTTGTTTAAAAGATCAACACCAGCAATTCTTATGGATTGTCCTTGATAGGACATGAGGAAATGGCCTTAAGTTGGTCCAGGGGAAGTTTAGATTGGATATCAGGAAAAAATTCTTCACCAAAAGGGTTGTCAAGCATTGGCACAGGCTGCCCAGGGCAGTAGTTGAGTCACCAGCCCTAGAGGTATTTAAAAGATATGTAGACACGGTGCTTAGGGACATGGTTTAGTGGCTGAACTTGGCAGTGCTAGGTTAATGGTTGGACTTGATGATCTTAAAGGTCTTTTCCAACCAAAATGATTCTATGACTGCAGTTACATATCCAGAGGTTCAGATCCAAAGATTCAGATTTTAATCCAGTAGATATCTCTGTAATGACATAAGATAGACCAATGCTGGAAATACGCAATTTCAGGTGACCTCACCTCTGCCAATATAGACTGCTATTTATAACAGCCACTAATACAGAAAACATTGCCAACAGGAGAGTTGACAGCAACAAGGCACAAATGCAGGAAGAGACTTTGACTTTTGCATATTTACATTACTGTATAATACAACAAGAATAAATTTCATCTAATGGAGTTATGTGATAAAACAAAAATCTAATAATGGAGCAAGTTGACTGCAGGACGGTTTAGTGAGGTAACATAGGACTAAAGGGTTATTTTTCATTTCAAATTTCAAACAGGTAACTAGTTAGAAAAGATAATGAGATTAAAGAGTTCAGTCTTCAACTACAGCAGAAGGCAAAGATTTTTCAAGGCAAAGATTAAAAACTTACTAGGAATTTCCAGCTGGAGCAACAGGACAAAATCTGAAGGGAAAGGTATCAACTGCAGAAGGATATAAAACTACTTCCAAAAGCAGAATCAAAACAAGCATATATTTTGGAAATCTCAAAGTGTACAGATCAACTGAGAATTACCAGAATTGAAGCTGAGCTATAACTCCGGAGGGAGATTTAATAAGCAGCAAAAGTTTCACAAGCCATAAAAGGGAAAGATGGAAAACGAAAAAAGAAATCAGATTTTCGGTGATGTTCAGCCAAAGTCAATTTAGTTATAGTACCCAAATAAAACATACCGCTTCTGTATTCATTAAGAACATTAGTACTTAACAACACAGTAAACTACGAAAAAAAAGGAGTAAGAATATTATTCACCATGATATTAGCACTAAAAAGTGTAAATTGTAACATCTACAAGAAAGGGAAAAATCCCAAGTACTGAAAGGCCTTAGGTTGGGAAATTCAAATTGACATTATAGATGTGAAATAAATAAAAACGGCACACAGGAAAAGGACTAACGAATTTATCAATGCAAGCTGGAATTTATGAATACAGAATAACCAACATTTTATCTATACTTAAGAAAGGGAAAAATAAAATGAGAGCACATAAAAACCTGTTAGTCTGACTGTAGCAGTATCACCAGCTTCAGAAGGTCTTTTAGAAGAATTGTTTAGATGAGAATGAAGATGAGAGAATAAAGACAAGCCTTGAGACCACCACAGATTTGTCTAGAAAAAAAATCCACTTGTGTTGGAAAGATGTGAAGTTCTCTGAATATCTGTTTGGAATATCTGTTTTCTTCTTGCTAATATTTTTTACATGTTAATGTTTATAAGTTTATGTTAAGGACACAAAGCTTAAAATTATTATCAAAAGAGAAGAGGACGCAAATATGACACAAAATAATGCACCACATTGTTGGACAATCAATATAAAATAAAACTTAATCTATAAAAATTTGACTGTGGCTTCTACCAGGATTTTTTGCTAGAGAGTTGGTCCAGATTATGTGACAAAAAATTTAATTTTGGGTGCATTGGCTGATAAAACAGCTGGCTGTGAGTTACAGCTTTGGAAAAAAAAGCCAGTTGGCTGTTCTCCACGCAACCACTCGTGGGTTACATCAGGTACAGGTATCCACAGCCAGCCTCCAGCACACACCACCTAAATCACAAGCTGAAGCTGACTGGTGTCTGGGTATGTCCTGGTTTTGACAGGAATAGAGTTAATTTTGTTCCTAGCAGCTAGTACAGTGCTGTGAAAATAATGTTGATAACACACTGATATTTTAGTTGTTGCCAAGCAATCAAGGACTTTTCAGCTTCTCATACTGGCCTGCCAACAAGGCAGCAAGGAGCGCCCGAGAAACTGGGAGGAACATAGCCAGGCCAGTTGATCCAAACCAGCCAAAGGGACATTCCATACTCTTATAAAGTATACAACCTCAGTTCCTGAGGAGTCACAGCTCAGGAACTAGCTGAGCATCGGCCTCAGGTGGTAAGCAATTATACTGTGCATCACTTGTTTTGTATATTTTGTTATTGTTGTTGTTCCTTTCCTTTTCTGCCCCATTAAGCTGTCTTTATCTCAGCCCACAAGTTTTATCTTTTTTCTGTTTGATTCTCTTCCGTACCTCACTGCCAGGGCAGGAGGAATTGAACAAATGGCTGTGTGGTTGTCTTAGCTGCCTGCTGGGTTAAACCACGGCACTCTAAAAAACTCTACATGGTTACAGAGAGCTCAGAACTGTGCTCCTTGAGCCCAAGTTCTCTCCTCCTATCTCTTGCTACTTTTTTTCAGTCCTCTGCTCCAAACAGACCTACCTAACCCTGTCCAGTTTTGCCTGTTCATCATACTCCAGACCTTCCTGCATAGCGTTCCTTGGCCACCAGCCACAGCACTGAGGGAATCTTGTCCTTCATAATCCCCGAGGAACAGTTAGAAGCACTTGTCATGCTGTTAGCATCTGTTTGAATGACTTTACATCAATTTACTAGCAGTATTTGTAGTGATGTGTTAGAAATTAGCATCAGTGGCATTATTATTCTTTCAGAAGGCCAAGAAGAAAACATTTTCAAGCACATCCGCCAAAATCACCATAGGGCACTGCGCCCCAACTCTCTGCTGTGTCCTCCAATCACTTAAAAACATGCTTCTCCTCGAAATTTCTGGTGACTACGGAAACCTTGCATTTATAGACACGTTTCCTGCCATTGGGTTTGTGTGATTGCACACAACCTCAAAAAGCCAAGCGCTTCATTCAAAGAGAATGCTCCCATGCAAAAGCCAGTTGTATTGCCTGGATGACAGGAAAGAGAGGGGCAGCCACACAGAGCAGGTGTCAATCAGAACATCATCTCCACAGCTTCTCAAGCCCTACAAGATTAGTTTGGTCTATTAACTTGTGCAGTTTGTATACAACAAAACTAAATGTATGTTTATCAGATCAACACCACCATTGCCAGCTGGTCATTCCACACTGCTTCTACAGAAGCCTCCTGACAGCATGTCCCACACAGCAGCAACGCAGCTGTACCGCACCCAGTTGGTCATGGAGAACATGGATCAGGCCAATGAGTTCTAACAAGTTTATTAGAAACCTAGGGGGTTTTGCTGACAGCGTGTGAACAAGGTTACCCTTAAGTACCTTCAGTCCATTTACTCACAAGCTGAACTATTTACTTTGCAAGCTGTGACAAAAGCTTAGGTACAAACTAACTTTGCAGCATACGTGCTGCAACTGTCAATCTGCAAAAGTCCGGTCCCTCATGGATTGCTGGCTACAGTGGAGTAAATCACATTGCTGTTTACCTTATGGAGCAATAAACCTCTTCCTCTTGGTAGCTTGCTCCCCACATTGGATGCTATCTGCTCCACAGACTTTCTGATTTTTAGCCTGAACTGTAAGTGTACATCTGTGAGTGCACAGAAATTCCCCCCAACCTATGCCCGATTTTGAACTATTTTCTTGCTTTTCCTGCTGGATTTACATCTCTCCTCCTGAAGCTGGCTCTCCAACTCAACGCACACATCACACCGATGCTGCCTTTGCCATAATTCTAGCACAAGATTAGCCACTATTACTGCATGTCTACATACCAGTTACAAAAACAGAGGGGATAGATTTTGTAGATAGGAAGCTATTAATACCACCGTGGTAATTGTGTGTATTTATTCATGTAGAGAACATTCTGCAAATAAATTAAAAGTGATATTTTTGTAAGGGCACAAGAATAGCATCAGTAGAAAATTAAAATACCTAGTCACATTACTGCCAACAGGGTAAAGCCATAGTGACAGCAGTGTTATCAATCTGTGACTGTCTTAAGTAATTTAAACATTTTTAACATAGTGTATATTGAACAAAAAGAACACGTACTGAGCCACAATTAAATGATAAATAGCATGTAACAAGAGTAGATATTCTGCAAAAAATAACTGAAGATCAAGTTTAAATCAAAACTAAAAGTACATTAAAAGTTGACAAATGATGCTATTAAAAGGCAGCAAAATCTCACACAGAAGATACCAGAGAGGAAAAATCTGTTAAAAAATGGGTTTTACTATATTTATAGCTCCTACAGTTGAGAAAAGAAAAATAGTAGACACAATTTATAAACAGAATTGATATTCTGGGCAAGTCTACAAAAAGAAGTCAAATCATATAAATGTGATTGCACATGGAGAAAAGCAGGCAGTGGCTTTCGCATTTGCTGTAATCTAAAATTTAGGTCACTGGGCTGAGAAGTGGTAGTCTATTATAAGACTCGTGCTCTGCTTGACTTGCAGAGACCAGGCCCAGTTGTTTCAGGGAATTTTTTTGATTTGTAATATAAGCAGTAAAAAAAAAAAGAAAAAGAAAATACTTGAAGATCTGCATATAGAAAAAGCATACAACCCATGAAAAAAAAAATCTAGTTTTGATCTCCAAGGTACTGACTATACAATAAATTAAAATGAACATTTTAAAACTCTCATATAATACTGTAGAAGTAGGGAAAGAGAAGCAATATTTGAGACATGAAGATTTTTTGAGCAAAGCCCCCTAAACAACAGGATTAAAAAGAATCCATTTTGACTCCTTTGTTTGTAATAAAAGATTAGCACGCATCCGGTTACGGAGACGATGCAGGCAGAGAAATACAAAGGCAAAATCTGAGAACACCAACAGGAATTATGGATCTGTATGTCATCTGTGTATAAGCGATAACATAAGCCATAGGAATGAAGCAAGGCAAGAAAAGGCTGGTAAAAAGCAGCAGTCCTAAAACGACAACGACAAAGCTGAAACAACAAAGGTAACATCCAACTGTCCCCTCCTACCAGAGTCAATCACCTGAAACGCACGTTCGGAAAGACATGACTCAACAGAAGGGAGCCAGCCCACGGACCTGGACATCAAACACCGATGACAGCCAAGCTCCTAGGTACTGTAAAAGCATATTCTGTGCCTGACCCAATACATTGAGTGCCAGTGACAGACTGAATAAAGCCAGATCACATGGAACTCACTTCCGTTAGCTACATGAAGGTCATTATAAACCATTAATAAAGTAAAATTCACTTGAGCACCCCGCTTTGATCCCTGACCGAAATGAGCTGAAACACAGTTAAGCCATCTCTTCTTGTGCGGCTTAGGCAGTGTGTTCCAAGGCTGTCAAGAAAACAAGAGTCACAATCAAACGGGACAGTAAGGAGTACTAGAATTAGATTTCTTCATCTCCTTAATACTAGAGTGCTTTTAGTAGGTAGCACAAAGGTTATTCCGACCAAAACAGCCCAGACTGTCATCAAATGAAACCGAGGGAAAGTAATCAACTATTCCCAAAGGTGTAAAAGATGTTCATGCTGTGTCATATCTGTCAGGGAGCATCACTTCACAAATACTTTTAATGTAATTAAAAATAAAAATCACGACACTCTGACATGCATGCATATATTTCAGAACAAAGAATAGTGAAACATATGTCTTAAGGAATAAGAGAAATACTGAAGAGCTAAATCATGTGTTACAATTACTTAATTCAAGGAAACATATAGCACTACATTCAATTCAAGCCAGTTTCTACATTTCAGCTGAACTGTACGGTCCACGTAGGTGTATTTCCGCGCCCTCATCATCCCGTGAATCTGTACGTGAGAACATTTTCATGAGTCAACACACCATCTGCAAGCTAAATTTGCTTCCCTGAGTACGTATTTATCAGTCCTACAGCGGAGGCTGTAGGACAGCACAGATGAGACGAAACAGCTCCTACAGGACAGAACAGCAGTGAGGGACTGTCAAGACACAGAGATAACCTCAGCGTGGTCACTTCCCCGCGCTGCGCTCTCACGTCAGTGGCAGTGAGCAGGGTGCATAATATTTGCAACATCTTTGTAAGACATTATGATTTCCTTCCCAAAGCTGGATATATTTTGTACTAGCAAGACTGACCTCAGTGCAGCCTAAGAGATGAACCCCTTGCACAGAAGCGAGGAAAATAAAAAGGAAAAAAAGCAAAAAAGTAATACTTGTTGAAGAACCAAAACAAAAGCTGTCATTTTAAGTAACTACCTCTATTTTGAAAAGAGAAAGAAAATAAATTTGGTATATACAGTATGCACAGATGGCACTATTTTAAACAAGAGGATTTTCAAACTTTTCCATTTGCTGTCAACATCTCTCTAAAGTGCTATTGAACCGCGGAGCCATCAAGTAAATGAAAGCAGGATGTTAGACTGAAGTGGAAAGTAAAGACATAATCTGAAGGTCATGGTGACAAAGGAGACAGAAAGTGACCCTTGCTATGAAATAACTCCAAACAATGAATAGTCAACAAAGCCATCATTTTAATAAAAGCAAAGTACTGCCGCCACAGTCTGTGACAAAACGAATTATGACTCACAAGAGGCAAATATTAATGAGAAGTTGCCCATCAGAAAGTCTCTTACGTGACACACCTTTGAGAAGTGTTTTATATATAAACCCTTTTTCAAAGCGGTTTTCTTTTATATAAACATGCATAAGTCATCACACAATAGGATGTTCCAAAAGTATGAATTTCTGGAAAGTCTTCCTTTTACATGCTATGAGGATTTGGTACAGCAATGGAGACTATTTTAGACTTCAGGTTAAGGGTTTAAATAAAGAGTTACCAGCAGACAGTATTTGTGAACATTTCTATTCCATTCTATTTCTATGGTACACATCTCTTCTGAGTCTTCCTTGCTGCCCAGGTCCAGAGAGATAACCAAGATCATCTCCTGCCTTTTTTCCACAGAAGGGACGACAGAAGGGTGGGAGGGGAACCTCACTAACATTTTAATTCTATTTTTATTCTATTTACTATGCATACAGGAAGATTAAAATGTCTGCCTTAACACATGATTATTTTTCCCTTCTCTTCTCTTTCTCTGCTTACCTTCCCTCCCAACCCGCCCATCAGACCACATAGACTTGGAAATTCACTCATCTTTCAGGCTCTCCTATAGCATGCTGACAAAGAGAATATGAAAGGAACAGTATTTGACAGGAGTTTTCTGAACAAATGTCCCCCAGTTGGCCAAGCAAAAGTCATCTGTGAACGTGCAGGTGGTAGAGCGGCATAAGGCAGCATCCTCGGCATCTCATTCCCCCCGTTCTGTTTGTGTAACCGTTTATTCCTCAATCCCTACAGGCCAAGTGAATGGCAGTTTTCAGATCTGAGATGTTATTTAGGTTTAACTAGAGCAGTGAATGTATTTGTATAAATCCATGGTATTACGCAGCTGTTATATCTAGAATAAGCTGAAATGCTACGCGATCCACATCTATGTTTACAGGGTGGCTGGCGCCCTAACTTCACACAAGCTTGCACTCACGGGCTCATAGGTGTGCGGCAGGAGAGAGAACAGGTTTTGAGTAGTTTTATTCATTGTTCAAAATCAGAACATAATTTCTGAAAAAAATAGATCAGTAGAAGCAACTCGCTAAACTACAACAATTTTTTCTAAATATTTCTGCTTAGTGATTAAATAAGCAAAAATCTTACATCCCTTTATGACTGATAACCACGTTCGGCATTTCACGACGTTGAACTTGACAAAATTCTCCAAATTATACTGGAAACTTGGTTCACTATTTCTACAAAATCTATTAATCATAATTGTTGCACACAGCAAGTACGTGTCTTTATAATGGCAATACTGTCTTCACTACTTTTTTCCTCAAAAATGGACCTCTGTACATATAACATGGAGGAAAAAGCTGGATTATTATGATAGTATAACTAGTAAAAAAATCTGCCCACTAAAGATACCAAATCATGTTATAGGCAAGCCCATACTGTGCTAAAGCAGAGTCTCTATCAGGGCTTTTGCACAGATGGTATCACAGATTTTTAAATTATTATTACATTATTAGATAATTGTGCTCCTCTCAAACCAAATATAGCCCATCTTAAAACATCTTTTGAGTGCTGCTGCATTATAAATGACTTCCTGAAATGATCAAAAATATCACTTTGCCTTTAATATGGATGGTAATGAATGTTAAAGACATACAGGGACTACTGTTAACCTGTGAAAAAAATAGAAATAAGACAGATGTAGCATATTACTCTTAAAAAGAAAGGTTTTCTAACAGTGTATGCCTGTGTATATAAATATGAAATAACACACACAAATTGTAAATAATAATTGACATCTCTTAATACCAAATTTCCGAATTACCAAGGTACTCGGAAACGAAAACCCACGTGTTTTTCTTTGCATTGTACAGGCAGTAACTTCATTTGAAAACTCTATCCTATAATTTCTTGCTGTTCAGTGTAGTGAACCATTAAAAGTGAAAGAATTTACTGAGCTGAACAGAAATAAATAAAAAACCACCAACAAAAAGCCCCTTAAGATAGCAAAAAACGTGCCTGAAGCAATAGCTTTTTATACATCCAGCTCCCATCTCTCCCATTACACGTGATTAGTCACAAATGGATCCTCATACATTTGCTCTGGTATCATCGTTCTTCTCTTCACTTGCACCTGACCGTCTTTTACCTTCTTGCTTCTCCAGGTAGTTGTGTACCTGTTGGAAGCTGGTGTTAGGCAATGCTTTCACAAGTTTGGATCAAGGATTTTGTCTCCCTGAAGTTATGTATTTTGTATGTTCTGGAAAGCACTCGTTCAATGGAAGTTATCCCATGTTAGCAAATTTACTGGCAGGTTAACTTGCCTATGGCAGCTACCTCCATCATCACGAATGCTAGCCCCCTGCTGAGAAGTGGGAGTAAATGTCTTAGGAAGTGATAATAGAGGTCATGCCATTCAGTGGGATGCCACTTCTTGTTCTGCTTATCGTGATCTAGTTCCTATCCATTCATTCCTCCCACCTCTCCTCTACAGCAGCTTTGGTGGTCTGCTGCATACTGAGCAGCAGATGTTCTTTTCTTGATATCACATGCAAATTTTTCAAGCAGCTGCACAGAGCCGATATTATCATATGAGAAACATCGTGACTTTGACTTTCCTTGCTGTTGCTAATTTGCTTTCTTGCTTTTCTTTGGAGTCCAAGAATTTACAGCTATATATAATAATAATAGTTTATTTTTATTGTTGTTGCTGCTGCTGTTATTTCAATTTACCTGCTTGACAGTGGGGTACATAATTTCTTGCCTTTCTCCCTCATCTCAAGTACTGATTACTGTATTCTCTTTAGACCTTGTTAAGTTTCCTTATAATTCCTTGACTTAGAGACTTTGTCTCCTCTGGGTCAGAACCTACAGGATAGCTGTGAGTGAAGCTCCACTTAACTTAGCTAGCTTGGGAGGCAGAATCCTCTTCCACTGATGAAGCTGCAACACAAAAGATAGCATCACCCAATTCCCTTGATTATTTTTTTTCCTGTTTCAGTTCCTTTTCAGTATAACAATTTGAGTTGTGAGAAATTCTATTTAATTTATAATTGGCTTATTTTTAAAATGTTTGCTTTTATTTATATGGACTTTTCATGAACTCAAACACAAGCTTGCTGCAAAAATATCTTGGTACCAATCAATCCTAATTCTACTGGGCAATGATGAATTTTGACTTTTGCTTTGAAAACTGGCAGAATCTGCCTAGGGGAAGTGGCATACTTCTGCATATTTTCTTACTGTAATTCCATTTTGAAGAAGTTTACATACTTGCCAGTGACAACGTAGGCTTAAGTTCAAATGCGCACCTATAGTTTTGACCTAACAAAGTATAAATGTTCCTTGTTGTGGATGTCAGTGTTCTGCGGCAAGCATTTTACAGAAGAAAATAAGCCAGTGGAAATAGAGAACTGCAATACATATGGTCTAGCAATTTTGTTTTATATTTCACCACCACATGGCTTCTCCTTTAGGTGAAAGGAACAAAGCCTTATCTAATTACTTCAACTACTGTGACTCCCTGCTGTTAACGGAAATGTATTATATAGAGATGGGACATTTCACAGCGATTGCATTTTCTCTCTGCCCAAATCCCCTCTGCATGCTAGTAGAAACAAGACCTTTGTGCTAAGCAAACTGTGCTCTGTCTCCCAAATAACAAGTTCAATATTGTAAAAACAATGTACACGCAGCACTGAAAAAATTCTCCACCAAACCTGCTTATAATTGGCACTATCCCTATATTAAAATCACCTCTCCTCTATGCATACAAAAATGTTCAGCTGAACAAATGGTATGAGGAAAAGCAAACAATTTTGTTCCAATTCAGTTAATATACTCACCAAGCATGCAAATACTTTGTTTTAACAGTTAAAGTTGAGGATTTCTCATTTGCTGTCAGAAGTCAAAAGCCAATGTCTGGAACTCCAGAACCGCTTTCACTTTTTTTTCTTTTTTTTTTTTTTTTTTTTTTTTTTTTTTTTTTTAATGACAGCATGCCTGTTCTTATATATATACACACATATTCTTGGATAAAGCTTTACAGATTCTACCATGCTTGATAACATTTTTCAGTTACCTCATTACTGCCCTGGTGACCAGAGTACTGTGCCTGCATTATTAATCAATCTCACAGCTTTGGAAAGACAATGCAATTCTGGAAACGGCAGCGATGTGGACTGTAAGTCAGTCTGATCAAATGGAGTTTGGGTGCAGTGAAAGAAATGATGCAGGTGTGAAGCCCTCTATCATAAATTTGACTTTTGGATGACAAATTTGTACCATTCCAGCTTTGGATCGTCTGTTTGATGGATCATCTAAGCTGCAAAATAGTTTCTTACTCTGATAAAGTGTACATGTATTTTACACAAGGGTGGTTGTGGGAATAAGGCCTCAGATCTCTCAGAAATCCAAGGATAATTAATTGACCAAATGTTGTGGGTTGACCCTGGCTGCAGACCAGAAGCCCACCAAAGTCGTTCTGTCACTGTCCTCCTCAGCTAGGCAGGAAGGAGAAGATATGATAAAAGGCTCCTGGGTCAAGATAAGGACAGGGAGAGATCACTCACCAATTATGAGTCATGGGCAAAACAGACTTGACTTCAGGAAAAATTATTTTAATTTATTACCAATCAGAGTAGGATAAAGATAAATAAAACTAAGTCTTAAAAACACCTTACCCCCACCCCTCCCTTCTTCTCAGGCTTATGCTCACTCCCAATTTCTCTACCTACACCAGCACAGGGGCACAGGGAATGGGGGTTATGGTCAGTTCATCACACACCGTCTCTGCTGCTCCTTCCTCCCCAGGGGGAGGACTCCTCACACTTTTCCCCTGCTCCAGCATAGGATCCCTCTCACAGGAGACAGTCCTCCACAAACATCTCCAATGCGAGTCCTTCCCACAGGCTGCAGTTCTGCACAAATTGCTCCAGCATGGGTCCCTTCCACAGGGTGCAGACCTTCAAGAACACACTGCTCCAATATGGGTCCCCCATGGAGTCCCAAGCCCTGCCAGAAAACCTGCTCCAGCCTGGGCTCCTCTCTCCACAGGGCCACAGATCCTGTCGTGTTCCAGAATGAACTTCCCATGGGGTCACAGCCTCCTTTAGGCATCCACTTTCTCTTCAGATATCCACAGGCTGCACGTGGAATCTCTGTTCCACTGTTAATCTCTATGGCCTGCAGGTGGCTATCTGCTCTACCACCCACCTCCATGGGCTGCAGGGGGACAACCTGCCTCGCCATGGTCTTTTCCACAGGTTGCAGGGGAATCTCTGCTCTAGTGCCTGGAGCATCTCCTCCCACTCCTGCACTGACCTTGGTGTCAGCAGAGTTGCTTCTCTCACATTCTCACTCCTGTCCTTGGCTGCAACTGCTCCTGGGGTTCCTCCCTCCCTCCCCCAAACACATTATCCCAGAGGTGCTATCACCATCGCCAGCTGCCATTGGCTCTATCAGACATGGGGGAAGCTTCCAGCAGCTTCTCACAGAAGCCACCCCTGTAGCTGCCCCCCACCTTGCCACACAAACACAAAACACCATAGTGAGAATATTGCTGCTTTTTCTCTCAGAAGAAAATAATGTAATTGCACACAACATTTTTAGCTGGTGAAATCTTTCTACTTAAACTCTATTTATACTGAAGTGGCTTTTAAATGGTGTTAAACAAGTAACTTTTCAACTAATACTATCTAATTATCAGGTACTGCAAGAATTTGGTCTTACAGTTATTTCTGGTTGAGAGACTTCACTAACAAAGATTTTACAAAGAAAGTTCTGTTCCTTTTCTGATCTCGCCCTTAAAAAAAAAAAAAATCCTTATTCCTCCATTCCCTCACATTAGTGTGAAGGCTAGTCTAGCAAACCAAATTAAATGATCTCTTTGGAACATCTTCTTCCAGGACCAAGTCCTCTGACTTTCAATAGACTCCAGATGCATCTCATTGCACCATCCAAAGACAGTAAGATGATGTTGCAGTCCATTATGGGGAGTGAGGCCACTACATCTATTTCCAATATACACCCTTTCCAATGTCTTGTCCTCAGCAATTTTTTTCTCAAACTGTTTTAGCTAGGAAGTGCTGAGGGAGATTTACATAATCTGGTTGCTTACAAACAGGGAAATAACTGCCACTTTGCAGAAATTCTGTAAAATAAGACATAATAAAAGTTAAATTTAAGATTGCACTGGTGAATCAAATTTGGAAGTCAAATGTTTCTTCCAGGATAATCTTAACTGGTCGCCCAGAGACATTTACATCCGCATCTTTCAAGACCTCGTTGGTTAAACCCCTGAGCAACCTGGTCTGATTTCACAGTTGATTGTGCTCTGACGAAAGGACTAGAAACCTCCAGAGGTCCCTTCCAACCTGAACTATCTATATCATGATCTTATGAATCCATCTGACATTCCCACTCTAGTCTTCAACACAATTAGGGATATTAATGAACAAACCCCCTGGCATAGGTTCTGGTTTTGTGCCTGCAAAGCTAAACCTATCCCATTACACTATACAAACCCACATGGAGCTCTCAGATGCATTTGACTCAGTGTGATTTAGCTAGCCACATTCATGCTGCATTGACTTCTGATGTTGGAAAACAACGCTCTTCAGCCTCTCTGAGGTCATCATTCAGAATCACTGCTCTCTGATAGGAACTGTATGAGTGGTACAACTGAAAACCAAAGTACAATTAACTTGCCATGAAGAAAAAAATTCTGTTGTTTCTGAAGGACAAGTATATATTTTTCCCTCCAGAAGACAAAAACTCACAGCAGAGGACAATCTTATGCATTATTTTCTTTTTTAAGCATACAGATTGTGTTCATGAACATTGTTACCTGAGCATCTCCCCCAACAACATATAATAATGTGATTTTCATCTACCATGTTTTCTCTTTTCTCGTGTTTCAGAACAAAGAAACATGCACAGCGAAACATGCACACCTTCAGTACCCTGCATTGGGCCTTGTTTCTTTGGATTTTTTTTTAATACACATTACTATTTAGTTACATGACTTCGAAGAAATACACCTTCTGTCAGTAGCAGCAGACAAAAAGGCTGAATGGATCCAAGTTCCTGAGAAAAATTCATTTTATGTACTCAGACCATTATCAAGACTTACACAGGTGAAATACACCCTCATAGGAAAGTGGTGATTTGGCAATGAAGTTAGGGACCATTCTCCATAAGCTTTTGATATACTGCTTCTTGATAACTCAGGTTACCCAAGGATAACTTGTGGATAAAGATCAAAATCTCATCTCAAAATTTGATATCTTGTGAGAAGGTAACATGGAGAGCAAGAGACAAATGAGCTACTTCTATAATACCTCCACTGACAATAACTACCCTTCAGAGATTTGCTCTTGCTGGAGGCTCCTAATGCCTGAAGGCTTCATGTAGAGGCATAAAGGCATTTCTGTAGTCTGAGATGACATCAGACTGTACGCAGCTCTTACAAAACTAATACTAGAAAAAAACAAACCACTTAAAAATACGCTTAAGAACAGACTGTATTGCTAAACTGTAGGTACAGGTGTCTTCAGCCAATGACAAAGGGCAGCTGAAGAGATCTCCTCTTTCTGTCCAGCCTGTAGCACCAGCTCAGAGAGTTAACAGCAACATCACTCTTTTGAGGGGTGAACCTACTTCAGAGGAGGGAAGAGGAAAAAAATTCCACGGAAAGAGTCCACAGTTCTTTCCCCATTCACTTCTACTGGGAAAAAGCAAGAGTTTACTGTCTATAAATCCAGAATCAAACTTGCATCCCTACAGCAATCCTGAAATAACCAGTGTCAGGGACAAATGAAGGGTGTAAGTAAGATTTGAATGCAGGCTTGTGACCTGGCCATAACACGTAGAATTAGCGTGCTGTGTCTTAACAGCCTGACTTCAACATTTGCGAGACATCACGGTATTCTGGCAATTGGGGCAGCAAGAATTCCCCCTTTTTGTTTCCTTGCTCCATCCTTACGCGTTCAAAGACAGCAAGTGGACTACGGATTGTAATGCAATGTTGTTTTCGTACTTCATACGGGATACTTACACTACTCTTATCCTGTACGTTAGCCTTAGTTTAAAAGTTGGTAGCATTTCCGCTCTCTTGGTTCACTGATTCGTTTTTACCGGGGTATAGGGAAAAACTAAGTTTATGCATTTCATTTTCATCTCGGTGCCTGTAAATGTCACACAGGGAGCCAGAAAAATCCAACCTGAAATATGGGAAGAAAAACATTCCAAACGTTCAGTAATATTTGCATTTTATTTTTACTAATGACTTCATTTTTCACTGCTTCAGATAAGCGTTAGGACAGCCACATCACTGATTCATCAACAGAAGCCTGCTTTATCACACAGTTGTATTAAAAAACCCTTTTGTAACGCTTTATACTTTAGTGGTTTTAAGAGATCAGCATTCATCATTCTGTATCTTGTTGGGCAACACTTCTCAGAGAAAAGCTAGAAATTGATCTTCCAGCTTTAATAAAGTATTGGTAAAGTGCTGAAGTGTTATGGGTCATGCTTGTCTTACCGTCTGCTTTCAGCTGTGGGTCCTACCATCATGTACACATAGAGCAACTGTAAGTGCAAACAAGGTAGTAAAGAAAACGTCTCTCACTGGAGAACATGGAACACTCTGTTCAGGACCTTCGTTGGGATTTGCTCTTAAATTGTGATTGTATCTTCTGTTACTTTATAAACTTATTTTCTGCGTACTACTGAAACACAGAAAGTGTTTCTCTCCAGGAGGGGTAGTTTGTAAAAGTGCTTAGGTTTTACATTACTAGGATTTTCTAAATTATGCAACAAACATAAGAAATTGTACACAACCCCTGCAGTCCTTATTTCCTAGAGAAGGCTGTGTATGCAGTATGTGCATATGAGAAAAGTAACTTGTTACATTTTTGCTGATAGTTTAAACTACAAATTAATATACTAGAACAAGAAAGTCTTTAAATGGAGAAATTCAGATCTCCTGAATAAGAAATCAGAGAGTGTAAAAACAATCCCTGCTGATTCTTTCCTTATAATTGTTCTTACTGAAGCAACTTTTAACAGGCTGCAGCTTTAACTTTTCGGATTGCCACAGCATCCACACAACTGTCTCTAGATCCCTAGGAAAAAATATCCCAGTGCTACTTCTGAAATCTACCTGTGTGGACACTGCTTTCTTCACCCCTTCTACAACTCCATCGCCATTCCAGACATAGCCTCTAAAGCAACATACAAGGAAAGAAACAGAATTTGCATTCCTCACATCTTGTAAAGCCAAAACAAGCATCACACTGGATGTCATCAGGAGCATTATAAAACTGAAACTCTAAGTCCTGACCTTCCCTTTCTCTATTTGGCATACAAAACTTGTTCTACATTAGGTATTCTGGAGCTGCAGCTGTTTAATTATGGGTATCATGACAAAGTACCGGAGGCCTTAGACATCATTTATACTCATGCTCTGCAAAAGCAGGAAATATAGAAGTAACTTGATCCATAAACATTTTGCAATTTCAGTAAAATGAAAGACAACAGGTGGCTGCAGATGAAGTGCAAGGAATTAAGAAATGACTACTAGGACAACAGACTGCAAAACACAGGACTTCAGCTCCTATCTATTGTTGTAAGAAGGATGTGGAGGAAGATAACGGAGAGGTTTTGTAGATATTTACAAGGAGTTCTTCTACAGTAAAAGTTAGAAGGCATATCATCTAAAAGCCAAGGTTGTACTTGTAGATTCACAAGATGTTGAAGGAGTGAAGAATAACATCTGAGATGCAATCTGTTGTGAACTATCCTTAGAAAACCTGAGCAGGAGTCAGGAGAATCTTTCAAAGAGCATGTTGAAGGAACGCTTAAGAGATAGCAGGGGCATGTGGAAAACAGAAATAGGAAAAGATAGATTCATACTTGAAGAAAAATACTACTGACAGTGTTGAAATAAGCTGGCTGGTCAGAGCTGGCATTTTGGAGTCAGGTCCAGAGCTTTTCCCAAGAAAATGTTTCCTAGGAGCACAGGGAAATAAAGTGGGAGGGGACAGGTGCCAGCAGGGACAGACAAAACTTTTACAGATCAGACCAAAAGTCACACTAGCATACTATCTTGCCCCTGGCAGTTGTAAGATACAGGCAAGTAGGGTGTGTACAGCAGTACCACGTAACTCCATGACTGCAAAGACACTAATGATTTCCAGAGCCAGATGTTGCATTGAAATAATTGTATTTTACAACTTACGATGGACTTAAAACTCTAAAGTTTTTTGTTTACATTCTTTGTTTCTTACCTTGTAATCAGCACAATATCTGTACCTTGGTTCATCAAAAGAAAAAAAAAGGGGGGAGATATTAGATAGAAAGTGATTAATAAACTTTCAGTATAAGGATGTTTAGCCACGAGCCAGCTTGAGGTTTCCTCCAGAGCTAGTCAACTTATCTAACACGGGTACTGACTATTTCTCACTGCCGAAAGGGCAGAACAAGCTTGAGAAGTAATAGGAAAAGGAATATTAAAAACATCTCCACAAACATCACAGAAATCTGGTGAAGATTTACCGTGACTTGATATTTCATCTGAATCCAAATACGCAATCTGCGGAGATAGCAAATCCTCTGCAATCGCTAGGGAACAAGGAGAAAACTAGTTTTCACTCTCCACATACATACACATGAACTTCTCTGAAGGAACAATTTTTTAAATCATTCAAGCGTATTTCCTACACACACCCACCCCCTCGCCCCATATGCTCTTTTGGATGCTCCTCTTGCAAACGCTGAAGAGAAGAAACCCTATATATATATATATATAGTGAATGTAAGTTGCAATTTATATGCACTCTTAAGCTACTAAAGAACCCCACCTTTAGCAACCAAACTAAATACTCAAGTGAGTGCACAACAACATAAAAATCATTCTCCTTCAAGTTGATTGATTAGAAGTGCGGCTTTAATTGCATGAAATTGCAAGAAGTTGTTCATGTCATCTGAAGTGGCGAACATAGGCTCATAGTACATTTTATGGAGTATGTGGAAAAAAGTCATCTTTTCTAGCACAGTGTCTTAATGTTATTATCATAAGTGAAAGACAGTTTTAGTTAAGAAAAAATGTTGACTTCGGAATAAAGATCAAACTAGTCAATTCAAACCAAATCCGGATACTTTGGCAAAGCTAGGAGTGCTTGGATCTGTGTTCATATTTAATTTCGTATGAGCCAGCCACAACATTTGAATCCAAATCCATATCAGAATTATAACAGCCTTGGAGGATATTCAGATGGAACGGTCTGGCTTGAAACTATGGTTAGTTTTCAAATGGTATGAAATTTGCTGTGTATTGGGACTTTTCCATGCCTGTGAGACAATAAATGCTGTTTCTAGGGATGCTGTGTGGTTTTTTTTAAAGCTTCTCTTTCCTAGGAAGCTTAATATGTACAGACCACAAGGAAACACAGAGTACTTATCCCCAGGTTGGAACTTGGTTTATAAAGAACCTTCATATGGATGTGTGCCTTCACTTCTGTCACATTCAGGAACTATGTCAAGGTAGGAAATTTATGTCTCCAGGATATCATAACACATTATATTCTGAGATTCATGTGCAAAAGATGAGCTGTACAAGTAATTACAGACACACAGCTACAATATATGTTTCTTGATGTATAAAGGCATGTACGAGTATTTTGGTTTCATTGCACACATTGTCAAAGTTCATACCGGACTAGATGTATCTATAGCCCTCCAGCTCTTCGGAGCAGGTGCCTGCCCAGCACACACTTTCTGTATAGGTGCAGGCCCTGTGCATGTACCATCCCTCCTTCCTGTGGTGCCTACTTGCCATGCACTGGGGCTTGGACTGGGGGTGCTGGGAGAGCCACAGGATGCATAATGAATACTAGGAGACTTGAGGAAGGAAGAGATTATTTTTCATGCAGCTGTTGCTAATCAAAATACTCATCACTGAAATACTTCCTTTTTTTAAATGAAAGGTAGTTATAATTAGAAAACTGTACAGATGCTTCTTTGTAACTCGTCTCTTCTCATGACTAAACCCTTGCTCTGTAGGACTGTTGGTCTCTGTGACATCAGAGAAGGATGCTAAGCCTCTCAGGCCCATAGCAGTAGTAGTAGCCCTTCTGAGAACACAGATGTAGGAATAAAGGTGTTGAGAGGGGGGCACACACTGCTGTCTCAAAGCTGTCTGGAAGTTCCTTAAAACTTTTTTGTCAGAAAAAATGTGCATTTATCAAAACACAATAACATGAAAACTTATGAACTACTGGTCTGTGGCAAATCAGCTGTCTTCTGGGACTGCTTTTTTTACTGAAACAATTTTATGGTTCTACGGAGGTTTTTGTGATTAGTATATTTTGCGTTCTTATATACATGTGGTACAGAAGAAATGGCTATTAAGTCTAATCATCTCTACAAGACAATAGAGAGAAAGCGAGTACAGCAGAATTCTTCCTCAGTTACTCCATGTGTTGCAATTAGTAGTCTTTTTTTTGCAGTGAATCGGTGTTGCAAGGCAGGCCTTTAGATGCATCATAACCATCTGAGCCTAACTATGACTATCGGCATCTCCACTTTCTCTCACACACATACACCTTCCATATCCTCCAGCAACAAGTCATTTCAGGTGGTACCTATCTGAAGCAATGAACAGCACTGAGCTCAAAACCACACACACCCCCCCATAACCATCTGAGCCTAGAAGAACTGGCTCTACTTTAAACACCAAAACTAATTCCTTGCTTTAATTGACTGGCTCTTGAGATTATGCAGCCAATGCTACGATATGCTAAATGCAGTCATCTTTTCTTATTTCTCCTTCACCTGTAACCCTGAGTATCAGCCATGGCTGCAGTCTCTTCCATAGAGGCTAAGGAGGTATCTGTGGACAAGCAATTCTCTGGCATAACAATTTACTTCAAACACTCTTGTTTTCTTAACTGATGACTGTGGGTTTAAAGACACTGCTGGCTTACTTCCCCAAACCTCAGAGGCAAGCAGGAGGAAAAAGAGAGAAGTCCTGGTGCAGGAGACAGAAACCCCAAAGGAAATATTTCTAAAACAATGCAGCACTGAAAAAGAGTACATTAAGAATGTCGATTGCATGCGTATGTTTAAAGATGATTTGACACCTGCAATGTGTCTTAGCCACAGAAATGGAAATATGTGAGTTCATCTTTGAATGAGGACAACCCAGGACAGCGTCTCAGTTCAGCATATTTAAAATAAAAATGGTACAAGTATATAAACTGATGGGCTTTTACATGGGTTTTCTGTGCTGTGGGTTCTTTAGTAGGTCATCATTAATTTTTATTTTTTTTAAAAAAAAGCTTTTCAAGAGCACATGTAGCTGAAATCTTTCTATTAATCTGAATGAATTAGACTTTAAAAGAAATGATGGATCCTTTATAGGTTCAGCATTATCACAAGGACGATAGATTGGTGCATGGGGTTTCAGCTGCATTACCCAAATGTAGAGCCTGGCTCATGGATTTTCAGAAGCTCTAAGAGATCTCTCTGAAGGACAACAAAGAAATAGGAAAGAAGGGGATTAGCTTCAACTGAAATGAATGCAAATGGCATCTCCATTCATTTCATTCGCAGCAATCTGTCACCTTTTCGTTTCCGTTTCACACAAAAAATAGGAGATAATAGGGAAATAGTAATGGTATAAGTGGACAGAGCCTGACCATTAAAATGTTTACCATTCCAGCATGATGCCTGCAGATGCAATAAAATTGAAACTGGAAAGGTGTTAGAATTGCTGCCGGTTTCTATTCATTTGAATGGCAGCAACCCAGAACTCTGTTTTATGGTTTCATGTAGAGGGTCAATCCATTATCTTTTTTTCTCCCTGGGATCAAATAGCATTTTTGTGAGGATTAGGTCTCTGTGGCACACTGAAGTGGAACGAATGTGCAGAGGTTTGAATGTTGAACCTATTTCAAAATTGAACTGCTTTACAAATAGTGAGTTGACTTAGAAATTGAACTTTAAAATATTAAATGGATTTTTAAAAGTTCAAAACATGGAGATTCTCCTTAAAGATTATTATGTATAAACCTATCTACCATCCAAAAAGAAACCACAAACATAAATACTATGAACACTGAAACAAATTGAAATAGCCAAATATTAAGCATGTTTTTCCCCCATTTTCTGTCTATATGGTGTAAAACAGAATGTATAGGAATCAAAGGATACCGTGGACTTTTTGGGGTGGAAGAGAATGAAGAGAGGTAAAGGAGTAAAAAAAACCACTACATTATGCAAGGTAAGTATATATTTAGCTTACCAATGGTAAGGAAGCAAAATACTTAGAAAACTGTAGTATGTATATCCACTAAAACCAGGAAAGATTGTACAGGATAACTATATACACTTTTTAATATAAGGATTCACCTTGTTTATTTGAAGATAATTTTTTCAGTAAGTTTAGAGCAATCATGAATATAATCAAGGAAACAAAAGCATGTAGCAAAGCAGTGTTGGTTTATCTCTCCACATTTAGGAAAGAATGCAAATATTTACTACTGTAATTCACAGTCTTCACAAGAAGCAAAACAGACACCAATGCTGAAAACAGCCTGTAGTAGACAAACAATGAAGAGACTCAAGAAAAGAAGAGTAAGCTGACTCAAGAAATATTTTTTTGTTTTGATTTCTTGTCTAGCAATTTTTAATTCCTGCTCTGGAAACTTTGCCACACAGAAAATTTAGGATGTGAGTGGACATTTCACATAGAAATCAAAAGGACTCCACAGAATTGCAAGGATCTACTCACAAGCAAACTTGCAATATAAAAACCTTAACATAATCAAGTATCAACTGATAATTAGTTGATTAAATAGTGATCGAACATTAGTCAATTAATTGTTCTGAACTCTCAGACCAAATGGATTCCTTCAGCAACTGACCCACAAAACAGGCTTTTTAAGTCAGCATCCAACACAATCCACAATGAGAAATGTTTTCTGTAGCATAGCTAGGCTACAGCCTAAAAGATGCTTTGTAAGAACATGTCTGTTACAACTTTTATATACTGCGTTAGTTTTCTGCAGTAAGAGAGAACACAGACCACCAAAGGACAGATATAATCTATTCAAGCAGACTGATCCTGAGCACTGATAGTTTGTGAGAAATAGATACACAGAGTGATCTTTATGGTATGTCAGAGAATGCAATGACAAGACAGAAAAAGGTGCAGAGTGTCTAGATTCACAGAATCACAAAGGTTGGAAGGGACCTCAAAAGATCATCTAGTCCAACCCCCCCTGCTACAGATGATTATGAATTGCTGTAAAAGAAGCAGACATAAAACAAGAAAAACTATTTTTTCAAACAAAATTTGTATTTATACGCCTCTTTCATTTTAAGTTTAAAACTTAGAAATAAGAATTAAATTTGTAAATAAGGGCTGCATTCATTCTTGTACACCAGCATCTGTAAGCCAGGAAAAAGTATTTTAGTTCTTCTAGCACAGAAACTTGGAAGACAACTGCAGCTGGTAGCAAGTTCTCATAACCCCTAATGGGGAGCATTTCCTCCTCAGGAACTCACCAACAAATAAGAAAACAGAAAAGTGACAGGAATTAAATAAGAAAGCAAGAGTCTCAGCAAGGCCCAGCTAACACAATAAATGAGTATGGCACATTTCCCAAGTGTTCGGCACTTGAATAAATACAACCTGAGTATTGGTAATTACGGAATCAACATTTTCCTCCTCTTTGCTGCTAGTACAGAAGAGACTGACAGCATTCATGATTTAGATCATTCTCATGGCCAAAGAAGTTTGCTACAGAGTATGGTAGGCTTACATTAAAACATTGGAAACATATCTGCTTTCAAAGCTAGCAAAAATTCATTTCAATCGCATTTGATCAATTCCAGCAACATTATTTCAAGATTATTTTGAATTTCATATATGCAAATTATAGAGCAAGATCTGAACAATATAAATACTCTGTAAAATGTTACGTTCCGCTGTTAGGTAAAACAATTGAAAAGAAAATCTAGCACATACCTATATATTTGACAATTATTTTTGTCTTTGACATTTCCTGTGTTTCTCTAGTGATTCATTCTACCCATCCACACACAGTGGTCGGATATTACCAATGTACATACACTAACTTTTCCAAGACAGAGCAAAGATTTTGTACTTACTAATATATGGACTGTAGTTAAAATATGAAATGATAGATCTTTGTATTGTTTTCATATTTTAAGACATGACATACTTTTATTAACATGTCACTCCTTTTTATTAATGTGTATAATTTATTAAAGCTGAATTACAGCAGCACTCTCCCAAAGTTTAATATCCTCAGAAGTAGTAAAATCAGAAAACAAAGAACCTTTCTTTATACACCAAAAGCAAGACAATGCAGAGGAATGACTATGAAGTGTTTCTCTCTCTATTTAAAGATATATTGACTGCTACATGTACTGCCCATTTGTGCAAAAGAGTATTCTTCAGCAATAAATGGAATATATCAGTATGTGAAGGCTGAGCTTCTTGTTTTGCTGTTAAGACAGACATCTGTATTCATCTAATAGGTCTGTTTCCCAAGAAGAAAAATACCAAAGTATGTAACTCAGAAGAGCAAGTTCACTACTCATGTTCAATAAAGATAAATTTCAAACATCTGGAACAACTTTTTTTTCCAATTTTTCATCTTCAGTATCTAATATGGGAATTAAATTCAAAATTTTCTAATTAGGCACCAACTCAGCAGGCTATCAACATGCATCTTATGAACCATATCAGTAACTAGATCAGAAAACATCACCAGAAAAAAGAAATCAACCTGTCATCATTATCAAAGATTTTTTTTGAAGAAGAATTTTTAAGAAATGCTGTTGGCATTGGCAGGCAGATTAATCCACTTAATTATCATATATCTTAAGAGCAAACCTCAAGCACACATTCACAATTGCAACCAATTAAACACCAGAGACATTACTCCACATATCTGCTTCATTTAACTGAACTTTGGAAGTATAAAACTAAGAGAAACATAGAAGATCTCCGCGTTGCAATCCCTAGACAAATTGCTGTTGACCACTGGCAGTAGTACATCATTAGTTTTGATGAACAAAAAGAACTCTGCTTGGTCAAACTACTCAAATAAGAAGGAGTCATTGCCAACCGTTAAGCTTTTCTCCATGCTTAGTCTTCCCACGTTTCTCTCTCTGAAGGGAAAAAATGTTTTACAGGTATTTAGTATTTTATAAAAGCTGTAACTCTCAAGCCTTAATATCTTCAATTTCAACTTTTCATCTTGTTGTTTTCTGTTGTGGTTTTGTGGGTTTTTTTGGTTTTCTGTTGTGGTTTTGTGGGGTTTTTTGTTTGTTTTTTAAATCTATGCATCACCAAATGTATCAGACAAACTGCAGTATAAACTGTGCTTGGAACATCTCAAAAGTAACTGGTAGTATATTGATGGTGCTACACTACTGCAGTCTTTAGGACACAGTTATGCCTGACTTTGTGCTCTACAGGTGGGTCAAACTCCTACGAAAATTCACTTCACTTTCCTAGACAGCTGATAAAAGGCATGAAGACAATGAAGTGTGAGCCTAATTTGTTCAGCTTTCTCAGAAAGGAAAATAAGTTACATGAACGAATACCACAAAGAAACCTTAAATAAGGAGAAAAGAGCGTTAGTGAAGAACGAATTTAATAATACCTAGATCACAGGTTTTAAAATAGAGATTGCAAGATTATTATTAACCATCTGATAATTTATGTTCCAAAAATACATCCAGGAGGAATTCTGAAGACAAGAAACAGAACTTGTTTAAAAGCTAGGCTTAACAAACTGGTTTGAATGTAAAATGTGTTCGCATAGGAAATTGGACTCGAGCCATACTTAAGTGCTTGAAAGCAGGTTTGAGAAAAAAACATGAGGGAACTCGATTTATCTTTATTGGATTGGTAGATATCCAACGAATAGAAAAGCTTGCACTTTGTCTTAGTAAATAAACAGATAAAATAAATACAGCTATATGGCTAAATCCCATTCTGCTTTAAGTACTGCAGCCCTAAAGTTCAGCTGACTAGCATTTATGAAAGGAAGAGTTTATCTATCTCAGCAAGCTTTACATTTTAAGAAAAGGCAAGACCATAGCAACAAAACCAAATTAATGCAGTGAGAATGAACTGCAAATCTGCAGTAAATTCAGAGACAGTTCTGTCAGAGGGCACATCTTGAGCACAGTATCAGATCTCACGTTACAGATTTCCCTAAAAACTAGAAGGTAATTAGGCAAAGGATATAAACAATCCTAAACCTAAACAATCTCTCCCAATACGATATAGACTTGCTAACAAATTGAAATTGAAAACCACAATTACAATCTGTTCAAGGAATAAAAGAAAAACATTGTAGTAACGAACTGGCTAATTCTTTGCACTAGATTCAACATTCTCCATAACACAGGGTCTTCTCCTTTGTGTGGCGTATCCTGCTCTTAAAAAGAAAACCTGAAAACTTTCCTGGGAAATCAATGACGATCAAAACTGATATCTTCATGCATGAGCATGCCTTTGACACCCCACTAGAAAGTGTCATTCTCATTTCTTCTGAAGAGCATTACGGCATGGCCTGTCTCAACGAGGCCTCACGCCTACCCTAACGCACATACTCGCTGGCAGAGTGCAAAGGAAAGCTGTGGAGGGCAAGATGCTGCTGCCTGTGTGGAGCAATTTAAAATGCCATCAAGCCTGACCATTATTTGACAAATATAAAACAAAGGGATTCCTTCTACGTATCTTTATCTGCCAAGCAGACAGGAAACAGCATCCAACAATCAACTACAGTAAGTCACTGATAAACAATATCTAGTTCCTCTTAACCCTTTTTCTCCCTTTTGATACAAAGTGAAAGGGAGAAGGGAGAACCCTCAAGTATCAGATGAAGAGTATTCTGGCCTTCCATTTTTTTGCATCTTTCCCACTGAAAGGATTGCCTTTAATGGACAAATTTATCATTTAAAGGGCAGTTACATCATTACAAAATCTGGTTCTGGATCATAGCACACCACAATGGATTTCTGCAATCATGTTTTAAGAAGATAACCTTTATAAAGAGAATATAAACTTGGCTCCCATTGACGGAAAGACATGTGAAAGGAAAACATAGATGCTAGAAGTGAAATAGTATCTTCCAGCAGTAATTCTGTGGAGCACAACACTCACTGGTAAACAACAACCATAGGGGGATTAGGAATTCTGGCCCAAAATATTTTAACAGGAAAGAAATCAAATGAAAAATGGGCAGTCATCATACTGATCGAAAGCATTCTGGGCAAGATTTGGACTGAATGCCTTCTCACCACAGAAGAAAACTCCAAAGAGCTTGGAGCAATTTGGACAAGCAGATAACCTAGAATCTATAGCAAATGTGAAACACTGGCTTTCAATCAGCTGTGATTGGTATCACTTAAGCAAGTACAAGCCAGCAGATCACATGCTGTATATTCCTGCTTTTCTCCCCCCACCACACCCCCCCGATCCTGCCTTGGCAAGGATGTAAAATAGCTCTCCAGACACCAGACTGCACTGTAATTTTTACTTCATAAGAAATTTACAGTTTCATATCTTTCCTAATGGGATTACCTGAATCATTTACATTTCAGGAAATAACTGGAGTATCAATCACTGACTTACAAGTAAGAGCACATAGAAAGGATTGAGACGAATCTCAAAGTTGTTTTATTATTAGGAGTTCATTTTTAAAGATCTTGACATTTATTGGCCGAAAATCAGAGGCAGTATAAGAGACTGGTTTGCTGTGCAACGTTTCATTTTTATTACACAAGACCTAGAAACAATTCTTCTCTTGGAATCATGTTCCTGTACGTTTCCTGAGCAGTAGCTAACTCGAATAAAGTCTTCCATACAGGTGGGTGCATCTGTACATTCATGTGTATATATGTGATTTTAACTGTACTAGCATTTAAATTTCGAGTGACTCTTTTGTATGATAGCTGACACACTTATATCACTATAGGAAAAAAACTAGCCTGTCTTATCTACATCCCCTTACAAATAGCACTGCAGCAGTCAACTTGCCAGAGTACCTCTAGAAAGGAGTAGCCAGCTTTCAGGAGACATTCAGTTCTTGCTTTTCCTGTCATGCCATCAACATTATTTAAAAATCATAAATATTAATGATCCTCTAATCAGAAGGGAAATTCCCCAGAATGCCAAGATTCATACATAGCCACAGTATGCTATTTGTAAACTTTGTCCAAGTAACATGGAGTTAGTGGGTATATCAGATCTCAGCTGGGAAGAAAACTGAGTCAGATTTTCTAGTTCCTGAATATTCGGATAACCATCAAAAAAGCCAAAATTTGCTCACTTCCTTTTTTTTTCCAAAGATTATAAGTCCCTAGTTAGTTCTGTGTCCCATGTCTGTAAATGAACAAGAATATTCTTATTTCTTATGTGAAACATAAGAAAAACAGTGATTAGAGTGTTTTCAGATTTCCACCCTAACATAACTGTAAAAACTATAGCTGTCATCAACAGTTGCTACTATTTCCAAAACCGAAGAGTTCTAGAGTTGCTTCCTACTCATAAGGAAAAATTTTCACCAGAACACTGCTACAGGGCAAGATCATGCAATCACATCCAGTACATTTATTTGAAGTCCAAATATATCACTTGACTAAATGTGTCTAGATAAATGGATTATGACAGCACTTTCAACCCAGATTTCGCAAGTAATTGAAGAGAAGAAAGTAGATGAATTAGGCAGATCTCAGTATATACCCATAGTTATAGGCCGAATCTTTCAGCAGTTACTTTAGAATGAGGTAAATATGACCAAGACTTACAATAGAAAAGATTACATGGTTCTTTGCATATGTCATTTCTGAAGAAAGTTGGGTAGGAGGATTTACTCCATTTATACTTATTTCTTCCTTTCTATTTTATCATTCAGTACTTCCCTTTTTAGACACAAAAATGGTACCCGATTTGGCTAGAAGTTCTAAATTTCTATTACAGTAATATTTCTATCCAGCTTTCCAATATTTATTTACGATGGCCCACAGCTACGTATCAGACAAAAGGAAATACATGTCTGTTATTTTCTTAACCTTAATAGTCTTCATTTATTACATTACCTTATTCTTTCGCTTAAAAGTTAGACCTATAGATACTAAACAATAAAATTTGGTTAGAAGTAACAGTGACTATCTTTCCACTAACAGACCACAAATTGAAGTGCAGAGCAGCATCAAATGAAAATTAGTTTATTTTGGAACAAAACATACTGTAGATAAAAGAAAGTGACAAATATCAAGCAGGGAAGTGAGCTTAAAATTTTCATCATGAAATTAAATTTAAACATAAGACTAAACCTAAATGTTTGTCCTGGTTTCACCAGGGATAGAGTTAGTTTTCTTACTAGCAGCTGGTATAGTGCTGTGGTTTGGATTTAGAGTGAAAATAATGTTGATAACTCACCAATATTTTAGTTGTTGCCAAGCAGTCAAAGACTTCTCAGCTTCTCACACTGCCCTACCAACAAGGCAGCAAGGAGCACCCAAAACAGAGGGGACACAGCCAGGACAGCTGACCCAAACCAGCCAAAGCGATATTCCATACCACATGATGTCATGCCCAGTATATAACTGGGGATTGGTCAGGAGACAGCACAACTCACAAACTAGCCTTCGTTCCAGGTGGTAAGCAATTGTGCTGTACATCATTTGTTTTATTCTTTGGTCATTATTATTCTCTTCTTTTCCATCCTATTAAGCTGTCTTTATTTCAACTCACAAGTTTTACGTTTTTTCTTTTTGATTCTCCCCCATCTCACTGGGGGCAGAGAGCAAGCAAACGGCTGTGTGGTTTTAGCTGCCAGCCAGGTTAAACCACAACAACATTTAAAGAGCATAATTTGTTGTCTGTCTTCAGAAATTCTTCCAAGAGAACCATGCACACACATTATATAGAAACAATCATATGTGTGCATATGCATTGTGTTTATCTTTTTCTAAAAGCCTTTCCTGTTTGCACAGTGATATACAACCCCCATATGTTCCTTCCTCATCAGTCCCTCAGAGTATTGTCCTATTGAAAGACCTGTGAAAGGTTTGATTGAAGATATTTTTGCATTTTGAGGTCATAACAACTTGGACATGAGTTTTATGTAAAAAAGCTAAAGTAGATGAAGGAGACAGGCAGGTGGAGAATGCAAAGCAGCAAAAGGAAAGTGGAGATAAAAAACCAAAGTAAAATAAAAAAGAATGGAGGTATATTGAAATAAAGAACAGTGGAAAAGAAAAAGATGTTCCTAATACAATAAATGTAATAATCTAGAACATGGATACACCAAAGAGAAGAGTCAAAGTTGTACATGGCAGAAGAGACTAATTTTCTAGAAAGAATCTCTTTGGTAGTTTCTCATCCTCTCACCACCATGAAACAGACTCAATTCCGCATGACCAGATGTTAAAGAGCCAGAAAACCACACTACAGTTTCAGTACAAAAGACATTCTCATTGAATGAAATCTGTCAACTAAAACACGTAATGGAAAATTTATATTAGTATTTTCCTTTACAAGGACAGAATTAATATATTTACATTTAGTGTAACAGCAGCTTTACAAAACTTACCCCTATAGTTTCTGCTTTAGGTTTAGATTATATAGGCCAACTGAGAATTAGACTTCAAGTATAAAAGAATTCAGCTTTGACACAATCCGGATCAGATTTCCCATTCACCTAATCACTTACTGAAATCTATCATTCAGTATTATCATAGATCTTCACATTTATTCATATTTTACATGAATGAACACAAAAAAGTAGGAAAGCATAACAATAACACAAAACACTTGGAATGTTTACATTTCAAACCTTGGAACCAAGGAGTATGAGAATTAGTTTCAATCTCTGCTCCCTTTAAGATCAGTTTACAGCATTAATTTTATACATATACTATGTATCTTAAGATGTAGGTGTACATTGACAACTGATAATTTTGTGAAGCTAACTGGGTAGGCATATTAATTTTTGGATGCTTTTGAATGGGACAGATATAAGTATGAAAGATTATAATTAACATAACTGCCAGTAACATCTCAAACTAATTTATCAAAATCACTCAGAAATGTTTTACTCTCATCCTTGGTCTCTACTTCCTCTGTATTTAATATTTTCTTGCAAAGGAAGGCTTTACAAGCAAAAAATTTGAGCAAAAAAACCCTATCCCTAACATTTTCGTAAATACTTGTTGTGTTCATTCGCTGACTCTTACTGTGATTTTCTTTCCCCCTTCTGTGTTGGGATTCTTGTTTTGTTTTCATTTTTTGCCCAGAGAAATATGCTTGAACTGCAACTACCATAGCTTTGTCTTCTGATATATATGCAGACAGTTTTGTGTCCTATGAACTTTTTTATTATTAAGTTTGTCAATTGTCAGCATTTGTATTTCATTCCAATGATGAATGAAGGCATTAGATTCCAGCATTAAAATGTAGTTAGGATTGTAATGAGCATCATTAGGAAGCATAATGGGAATCAGCACTGGATCTCATTTTAGGTATGGGTTTTGTTTTTGTGGGGGTTTTTTTATTTATCTTATTTTCTTGCTAACAGGCAGGTGAAAACTCTGCAGTGCTTATTTATATCTTTAAATAGACAACTATATCATCTTATCCAAGACTTTTGATTCTTTATAAAAAAACACAAGGCAGGATTTAAGTCAGTTAGAAAGTCCTTGTAAAAGCATCACCACAATCTCTTCTATCACATATACTTTGATTCTAAATTCTGCTTTGTAGCTCAACTGGATGTCCTCACTGAATATAAATTTTTAAATTAATATGAGCCATTCTTGCACATAAATCTGAATAGATTCAATTCCTTTTTACAGAAATGAATAGCTTACTACTCTGAGGTGGCCCTATAGCAAAGAATGGCAAAAATGAAAGATAATCCATATTCCAGCTGAGTGACTGGCATATTTTTATTTTCAAATGTTCACAAAATATTTGCCATACCCCAGCTCAGGTTGTATATATTAACAATACACAGTGTGTACATATTATAATGTATATATTCTAATGTATACTATATGCATTACTAACACCAAGCAACTGACCCCCTCAGGGAATCCTTCTAGTTTGTGAATATGAGATTCGGTTCCTTATAGATTAAATATAGATTAAACCCCGTGGTGTGCAGTTCGATTTGAAGTTGTATTAATTTATTGCTCAAGTATTTTAATTTCTACCAAGGCATAAGACTACAGTCAAAGTGCTTACTTCAACTACTTTGTGCAGATTGTAGACTAAATTGTTTAAACACATCCTTGGATACTTTGTCATTGAAAAGATTGAAAATAACACTGAGGACAAGAAAAGCAAAATAAAGACCATCACTGACCAGAAAGTCAAAGCACTTTGCAGTTTCTAACACAGTGCAAGTGAGGTGTGGTGCACGGACACTGTTTGTCATCCCAACTGTCTAGGAAATAGAAGCCTGTGAAAAGCAAGGCTAGAATGCAAAGAACACTAGAATGGCCTTCAGACGGAATCTAGACAATTCACCTAAAAGTTGGGGTTTTTTGCTTAGAATGCAAGTGGAAAAAAGAAATCAGCATCTGCTTATGTGCTGAATGAAAAATACCTATTGCTGGAAACATATTGCTATGGGTGACAAGACCACTCTACATATACTTGGGTCTGGACAGAAGCATCTGCATGAAGGTTATTAACCTGATTCTAGAAATATGAAACTTGACAAAAGGTGAAGAATAGAAAACAGATTAAAACTTGTGTTACACCACAGAGCTTGTGTAATCGTAAATGTTTCCACAACTCAGTCCTGACACAATCTGTGGTCAGAAAATACTTAGAGGAAAAGCAAAGGGAAAAAGAACACAGTCAAAACTGGTAAGTCTGTTCCTAGAAACTGTGTTGGATAAACAAATCTTTTGGTTTTTTCCCCTGTCCCATCATTACTTGTCTGCTAATATAGTTCCTTCTCTGTGTGATGTTTTACCTTCTGTCCTCACTCATATCTATTTTGCATTACTATGGCTTCCTTCCACACTAGCAACACTATCATACAAATACAGGCACAATTCTACCATGAAAAAACAAAAAGAACAAATTGTGAAATAAGCAGATTAAATGAACCAGATTACTCAGCAGAAGTACACTCACTCCTGAACACCTTATTCTGAGCCATCAAGATCATCTATCATTTCACTGGCCCTGTGGCTCCAGAGTGACACTAGTGACATGTCTTATAACCCCGAAGGATGTGACTCTGGAAGGGAGAACAGTTAAGTTCTAATTGTACAATGGGAGGGATTCGCCCTAAATCTGAACTTGTTTCATTTAGAATTCTGTTCCATTGGAAATCCAGGCTAATTCCCCATTTTCAGGCTTGCTGATGGCTTCTTGCAATACAAACTGTAGCCAAATGAAACACAGTACGTGGATATTCATTCTCACATCTGTCAGACAAAATAACTATGGTAAGGTCATAGTACACAAAAATCAAGTCTGTTAGGAGCTTTGTTTTCTTCTGTGTCTTGCAGAGTTGGCGAAAATGTTCATGCTCAGAAACTGCAAAACTGAAATCATGAGATACGCGATCTTTGTATGAGTAAACTAAACAGCAATTGAGAATACAATACAGTGTTTCTAAAATTGGTAATCTGAGGGTAAGAGTGATGAATTTGTCACCTTTAGTAAATGATCTATCATGGTAACGTTGTTGAAGCGACTTTCCTTCGTTTGGTGAATTACACTCCATTAATTTCTATTTGTGGTTCCATAACAAAGACAGATTACTGAAAATATTGGACTTTCTTCCATATGCATGGCTTCGATTTTACCCTTTCATGCACATTAAATGCCCCGTTGGGAGTCTGGGAAAGGAATGGATAAGAAAAAAGAAATGTTAATTAAGTCTGCTGTGTGACATGAGGTCATGGCCTTGATCTTCTCCATACCATCTGTCGGATCATAGCTAATGCTGTAGGGAAACTCAAAGAGTGAGTCAGCTAGAGAAAAAGAAAGTTCACCTCTCCTGCATACTGTTTTCCATCTATATGGTGCAAAATGTTTTATAAAGGAGATCTGTATCATTTTCCTTTTAAAGTTTCCTGGTGTGGTTGCCATCCATGACATTTCACAACATATAATAGCTTCTCATTTTTAACCTAGCTCTATTACATTTCACAAAGAAGGATCTTGTTTACTTTTATGTTCCTATTTATCTAAATTAAAACAGTAAAACATTTTTGCTTAAAGGCAAAGCAATCTTTTCATAAGGCTATCTTAAAGAAACAGACCTATGTTCTGCACGGGTACATTATGGCTTAGTCTGGAAAAAGACCAACTCAAAAATAGTATTTAAATAGAATAATGGTCCAAACTTAATTCTAGGTATCTTAACTCCCTCATCCCTGCACCATCCATTTTCACAGGCAAATATGTTGCTGTCCCTATTAGCTGCAGGAGTTAGAGGGGAGGCAGGGGGCAGGAAAGGGCCATTTTACTTCTACACTTTTTATCTGTCCTTAATGCTCATTCTTCTATCTGACTGTCTGGAGAACCCACTTTCATTATGAAAATCAAAAGCATGGTTCAAAAATGTTTATAATTAAAAAATTTTATTTCCAATTCAGTATAGCTTTAGGTGTTATAATTACAATGATTTTGCACTGAATGGGATTCTAACTAGAAGGATTAGAAGGACATTCCCCCCCTTAAAAAAATTCATGCTCTGCTAAACTAGCACATTTAGAAACAGCAGTAGAAGAATTTTAAGCATTGTAAGTTTAAAATTGAGCCTGCTAATCTTTAGACTACAATTGGTATTTGCCTGTCACTGACTGACTTTGGTCCTTATTTTATCAGAGTTTACCAGCTATGCATAATTCTATTTTCCAGGAGACTGACCAACGTTAGTCCACTGCACCCATCGTCAGTCTCTCTCATTTCTTAGCAGAACAGCAGGCAACAGTTCTCATTACAGTGGTTTTTTTTTCCTGCCTCTCTTCCTGGTGGTGGTTTAGACTTCTCTAAACACACTTTGTCATCACGATCTTTATATGATCAACCAGCCAGAGAAGAAAGTGTTCCACTGCTATTAAAAAATTTTATGTGCATACATCTAGCACTTTTATGGGTATATTGCCAAATACTGTATGCTATGTTTTTCAGGATGTTATCAGAAAGAGCATGCACACAGGGGTTTTATTTGTATGCAAAATAATCCAGATATATATGCTTTAAGAAGGAATTTTCCTGCAAAATTGTATTTTGGAAAAGACAGTATTTCAGGAGGGAAAAAACCCACGAACTTGATCACACTGTGGGACTTACCCTTTAGTTCTTAATACGAAAGAAATCCCTACTGAGCAGCCCCCCACTGACTTAAAATAAGGAGAACACTCCCAGGATTTGCAGTTGTTGGATCAAACCATCACAAGCATTGCTATTGAAGTTGTTTTTCTCCATAAGGACATTTTCTTTCCCCTTCCTCCTCCTTTTAGAGCAGCTTAACCCCATAGTAAAGTCAAAATCTTTTTTACTTATTTGATGCCACAGCAAAAGTCTGTACAGCTACAGAAATTAATTCAATATCACAAATTCAACAGTGCAACTTCAACTGTAGGGCTCAAGTATGAAAGAGATTGACTGAGAACAGGCAAGCTTTTAATCTCTCCCATAATTATCAAGTGTGGCAAGACAAATTAAGAACAAATGAAGGGTGAATATTTTAATTATTTTCAGTCTGCCATGTTTCCTGGGTCCTTAAGTAAATCATTACAGTTCTGTTTAGTTAGTAAGCATATTCACGAAGTATAAACTACAGAAAAGTCCAAGTCTTCAAGCATTCTTACAGGTGACAATTATGAATTACAAAGGTCACAAAAGGAGAACTTCACATCTACCATATAGAACGAGCTGTATAAATGCATGTCAAAAAAAGCCTGAAACAAACATCTAATCCCCAAGATAAAGTTTGAATGATTTCTGTCAGTTGAAACTAAAAGAATAAAATATAATAAAATCTCTTGGTGCCACTATAAGAACAATTCCCTTTCCATTTCTTACACACATAAGACAGCCTGCTCTAGTGACAACAATGACCCATGTGGCTGAATTTACCTTAAGGAACAAAAGGCCAATGGATCTGATAGACATGAAACTGTGTAAAACAAGTGGATGCTGCTTCTTCAGTCAATCTTTCATCGATGCTAAATCTCAGACATTTCAAATTTTTAGTTGTTTGACCAAGTTCAAGATTCTGAAATCAACTTTAGATGATAAAATAGATCATTTTTTTCTTCATTATAGACCTATGTTTATTAACCATACAAAGATCCAACACACAAATTCTACATCTGAACTAAGCACGTGACAGTACTTTCATTGGTACTATCTCTTTTTAATCTTTCGATATACACTCCCAGCAAAAACTAGAGACTTAGTATCTGATTTATTTAGGTATCAGTGATAGGTCCTGTGTCCATTGCAGGAGTTACCATTGCATTGTCAGACTGCAGATTGCCATCCTGCAGAGACCATTTCCTACCCTGTAGGTGTGAATGAAATTATCGTATAAGGTTACCTTTCGAGGTGTAGTCTGGATTAATCTTTGTTCCTTCTCTCATTCTCTTGCTGTCTCTTCTTTCTTTACCTATCTTTACTTCTAATAAACTAATGATATTATTCAACACAAATATGCTGGTAATATGTAATGGCAACTAGTTTTGAGCCAAAAATCTGAACTAAATTCAAATTATGATGTGATTGCATACATGAGTCTAACATTGCCCCTTCCCCAAACTCAAAAGCGTAAAAATTCAGTCATGGTGCACACTAGCTGAAGACATACCAGAGATGCAAAATGACAAATTAGTTAAAAACAACCACCACATGCACACAAACACAAAACCTGTCCAGGGGTGGAAGACAGACAGAAAGAAATCTCCCATACATTTGGAAGAAAGGAGGAACTGGAAGTTCCCAGTTAATTATACAGCATTCACTACCTGCTTTGCAGGAGCACAGTAAACACAATTAGTTCTGAGCATGATATGTGAGATAAAAAAGCCGAACTGACAATAGCATAAAACAGAGCCTTTGCCTGCCTTCCTTCAGTGACAGCACCAAGCACCCCGATGTCAGCTCTACGCAGAGAAATCGTGTCAGCTGCATTCTCCGATGACCACTATTTCCCCAACCAAGAGACATTCCAATTTCTTCCTGTACTAAACTTTAGCCTCCCAAAGCTACAGCTGCCAAATTACAGTCTCCCTTCCACATTATGAATCTGTTCCCTTAGGAAAGATGGTATTTTCTTATTTCACTTTTGACCTTTTCCTGTTACTGGTAAGAGAGGATGATAATTGACCCTATTGTAGAAGAGAGGTTGGTAGGAAATGGAAGCATTGTAGAATACATAAAAATTACTTCTCTATAATCTCTATACTTACCCATTTTTTAATTTTTTTTAAAGAAAAAGAGAAACTGTTCTCATCCAAACCCACTAAAAAATGCAAATAAAACCTTTTTTTTTTAACTAAAAGCTGTAGCTCTTTACCCTGCTACTCTATACTAGGGACTGCAGTGCAATAATAGAAGTTAGCATGTCTAAAAATTATCTGCTTTTTGAAAATTTTTTTCTCCACAGCTGAATCAGTTCAGCATTTTTTATTTTTTTTCTGGCAGCATATCCCTGCTAAATACTGACTTTGTCCATATGGAAGGTCAGATGTCCCTTTGTCATGTGATCAAAACAAAAGGTTCTTGAATTTCTGTCTGCCATGAATTTACTATTGGAACCTGTAACTCCACCAGATCTCTTGGTAAGCAAATAAAAGGAGGAAAACCTTTAACCACTTCTGACCTAGAGTTCAGGCATAATATATTTTAAACTTTGTGTTTAAATATCAAAATTGTCCTGTTTGGGGTTTTCTTCTCAACCTGGCAATGGGTCCTATTCTGAAGCCCCCACACCTTAACACATCTTCCACTCCCATGGATTTCAGTGTTCCTGTCAATCGACACCACTTTAAGTGCCAGGCAATGGTAATTGATGAGAATGGAGCTATTCCTTATTTGTCCCAGTGAAAGTAAGCAAGAAAGAAAACATGCTCTGTAGTGTGCATTTCTCATACATTCCAGCTCACTGCGCAGTGGAAAATGAATGTTTCTTGACTGTTAACTATAATTTAAGACTGGAAATTGTGACTTTTCAAGTCATAAGTGTGAAAAAGCTTTCACTCTAAGGGTACTCATGTGCATAAGCTTTGGTATAAAATATTTTGTTTTGTAAGCAGAAGTTAAAATTACCTCAGTTTGAAGCGAAAGCCATTATAGCTTGAATTAATGTTTAATTCCAGTATTTGACTGAAGTAGCTGGCTGAAAGAATACTAGTAGGAGTAGATCACATTTTAACACTATACTGAAGGCATCACACCATACTGTGGTGCTTTTTAGATTATCCAAAAGCACAGACTGGAACAAGATGTTCAGCTTCCCATTGAATTTTTGTCCAGGTAATTGTTCAGCAGCTTCTAAACTGCTGAGGCCAGAGTGTGTGGCAACAAGTATTGCCCGCCCCGATCCATGGGGGTCAGTGGGTCCCACATGCTGGAGACAAACGTGAGCCACGCAGAGGCCCATTACCAGGGGCGTGCAGCGAGGTACATGACCATTCGAGGAGGCAGGATCAACAGAAATAAAACCTACGTAGCCAAAGTTAAGGCCATCACGCTGATCTGACTCACTTCATACCTCTATCTTTAAGCCACACTTGAGCACAGACTCCGATTTCCACATACAACAGCACTTAGGACTGTGCTAAGACATGTTGTAAAGGTGTCTATGTACTTAAAAAGATCTTGTGTTGGAGGAGTCTGACTTGGATCCATCTGAACCAGAATAAACCTCATTATAAATAAATGAGGTTTTTATTCTGAACCTCAGAATAAAACTCATTAAGTTATGACTGCTACTTATTTCATACCCACACAAACTGTACCAGTTGAGAACACAGCTCTCAAGGCTTTATTTTACTGATTGAATATCCCAACCTCTAAATAAGAAAGGCTCAAACTTCTTATACTGTTCTGGTTTTGTTTTCTCTTTTCATAGGGAAAATGAGAGAAATCTAACAAATAGAAAAAATGTATCTCTGATCCTTTTCTTCACAGTTTGCAGTATTAGAAGCAAAAACCAAATGTTAATTTATTGCACTCAACCTCATCTAAACCCACAAGCTCGATTCTGGATAGAAAAAGGCTCCTTAAACAGAAAGTAGATCAAGAAAATCCCCCTATCTTACAGAGTCAGTTTTGGAAATAGGAAGGGGTGTTAAATTTGTTCTCTGTCTTTTCTTTCCTTCCTAGCTTAAAATTATAACTATATGTTAAAAAGATGTTATTTTCTTTGTTCCAGAACAGCTATAAAATAGCATTACACAGTGACAATCAATGTGAACATTAGCAATGGAATTCTGCTGTTTCAGCTCTTTTCTGGCTGTGTCGTTTGGGAAAAATAACTCCAAGGCTTACTTACACTTTAAAAATTATTTTAAGTGCTTAAAACAAATATTTTCAAAGGTAATCAAACTTGAGTTTCTTTTGCTTGCACTTATTCATTTAAAAATATTGTTCCTAGAGTGTTCAGCAACAGAAATGTTTTACACCATACACATCTCAGTCCTCCCTGGAATGCAGTCATACCACGCACATTTGTATTTTACTGTAGTTTCTTTTCACTTCAACCATATACAAGCTGACAATCCGCGAGCTAAAAATCATCCATTTCATGGAAACAGCAAAGTTTGACTTTTCTGTATCAATCTGCATCCACTCTGGTAAGTTAGAGCTTTTAAATTTATTATGCTACTCTGTTTAGCAAAGCGTTGAGACAATCACAATACTGCCATAAGGGTACCCAGATAATCTCACTTCATCTCATATCAACTTACAGCAACAGCAAAAATTGTGAAGTTCAATGTATTCTTTAGAAATCAGTGTAACACTAAATATGTAACACTACACAATGTAACAATCTAAATAATATAATTTAGGATGTATTCACCTAGGTTTCTGAGCTAAATGTAAGTTTATTCTGATAATAAATTATTATTAATTTATTAGTGTGGTAACACAGCACAGCTTTGACCCCACACTAGAAGACACTGATGAGAGGTAGAAGATATTAGGATATTAGTAGGGTATTAGTCTAAGTGATTTGCTCTGCTTGGAGGTCAGGCAACTTTTGATCAGTTTCTGATCCACTCCGTATAGACAAAGGCTGCACAACACTAACAACAGTTTTTGCACTAAGGCCATAATTTGCTTGAGCTGTATGTAGAACAGCTGCTAAAAATCAGTTTTCATACAAAGCTTACAAAAGGGATGATTTCGATGGTTACTTTCTCAACCTAAGTGTAAGGTTTTATTCTAGACTGCTACTGCATCTATTAGTAAAAGAAGTGGTACTACTTCGTTTTTAACTTTGTCTTTCTTCCTCTGCATTAAGTGCAAGGCACCTTAAAGCAGCTTCCTATAGATTTGGATCCTAGTTTATCTTCTGGAAACATGCGGTCATGCCCCAAAATCAGCATTTTTTCAATGAACTCAATGAACCAAATTATGTCTATAGCAAAGGAAACTGACTTCCTCCCCTCCTGCCTCTTAGATGGATAATGGCCTGTGATTATTAATAAAGCATTTGTTTTCATTCAAGAAGTTTTTTTCCTTTGGACTGTACACGCATAGGGGTTGCACAGACATGGGTTGCATATTGAGAAGCAGAAGCGTAATACCAGAAACCATAATTCAATTTGGTTTTTTTTTTTACATTACCTACAAGCAGCAATTGCCATTTATCTTGCTGAATATTTTTGCATGTAACTTGGAGGAAGATATTTTGAAACTCTAGACCTTCTCACTGTGTGCCCACGTAGAGTGATGTTCAGCCCTTTAAAACATGTAGGTGGGATAAAGATTAAATGGAAGATAATATAGGGAGGAAAGAAGAAAACATTCCAAATTCCTCCCACGGAGAGTGTGGAGTTGGTGAAGGTCAACACTATGTATCAGAACCTCTCCCTTATTTTCATTCACCTTAATATCTCTTAAGAGGTTTCATCTTAACAGCCACATAGAAAACTGAAAAAGCCCTTCTTACCTGTGTTTTTCCATATGAAGGAGGGAATTGAACAATTTTCCTATTATTTCATTACCATTGCTCCCACAAGTATGTGAGTAGGAAGAAACACAAAGACTCTGTGAGAAGACAGACATCTGGTTTGCCTGCATGAAGACTGAGATCTGAAGGGTCAGGCAAGTCCACTGTGTTGTCTCTTAACCTAGAAGTAACTTCACTGCTCTCAGGAAAAACTTCAACAAGGTTCCATAACAACCTTCTCCAGTCTCCCTGACCTTAATGAGTTTGGCTTAATGAATACAGCCCTAGAGGAATACACACACAGCATGTCTCCTCTTCCTAATGTCCTTTATATTTGGGTATATGTCACCACACTGACTCTGGCTTCTTCGCTGCATATGTCTCCAAGTCTACTGATCTCCAATACTAAAAGCCACAATCAAAAGTCAGGAAAGAAGAGAATTCATCCTTTACAGAAGACTGTAGGAGCCCGGCAGCTACAAGAAACTCCACACTTTGCTGGGAAAGACCCAGCACATTTCACTTGCAACTTCGAAGTCACATCAGAATTTCTTCTCATTTTATCACATCAAGTCTGAACTAGTTTTTGTCAAGCTAGGGCAAAAGTGTAATCAGGCCAGTATGTGTCAAGTTATGTAAAGAAAAAATGAGTACTAAATCAAACACAAAGGGAAGCTGGCCTTCAAGGTTCTCTTTTTATTGGAAGCATGCCCCTTTGGAGTTGTCTCTGGATGTGAACTCCCTATGAATAAATGTGAAGTTATTGCAACTGACATTTCTAATGACTGGTGATCTAGCCACTAAACATCTAAATTTTTTAATATATATCTAGGGCTCCATTTTTAATCAGAGATACAACTCTCATGCTTACATTTTGCATGGTAATTGAGGCCCTAATCCAAACCCTAAAGTCAGCATAAATTTAATGGAAAAATGCCACTTGCTTCCAGTGTAATTTTGAACAGACCATGACTGCCCCTGCTTTTATGTATTTGCAAGCAGGCAGTAACAGCCATCCAAGACAATTATCTGTACCTGCACACCCTGTGTGCGCCCATTGCAATTGCAACAAGCATGAACCCAAATTTAAGTTAGGATGTGGATCTGTAAGTTAAAATAAAGTGGCAGGTACTATTGGAATTTAAAATAATTTACCTAGAAAAGCTTTGAGAATATTACTGTATTTCTCTCTGCAAGTAAAATCGCAGTAAGAAACCCTGCATTATTTATTCATTTTATTACATAAGGGAACATATCTGTCATAATGACCTGTCAATGACCTAACAGGTTGAGGCATTCAAAGCTATTGACATAAAACTGGCACTTCCACAGAACACATGGGTAATGATTTCAGGTTTTACTAATGATCAGCATTACAGATTTGCTAGACCAAGCTGTTGTTAAGGAGGGAGAAACAGAGGCAAGGCATTGCACCCATCTAGTCTGAAGTCAGGGCTTGGTTTTAACAATGACATTACTCCTTTCCCATCACTCCTACTTGTCTTCTCCCACTGCTTCAACTGTGGGTTTGTTGGCATTAACTACCCTTTACAGCTCTTTGGTTAGAATGACATCAAACATTCTTCAGAAAACTAGACACAGGGACACAAAAGAGCAGAAAAAGCAGGTAGGACAGCAAAACTTTTTTACCATCCCAGTGCTAATTGTTAGCAACAGTATCAGTACTAATTATTTAACTACTGGGAAAAGATGGTAAATTTGCAAATTTCATCCATTACTCTAATCCTAATGGGATTTAGCCCTTTATAACATTGCTATAAGGGAGGAAGATTGTCTTGCAGGATCAAGTTCTCATACAGAAACAACACAGAACTACCAAGCTTAAACTGGCCTACTGTGAAGAATTTTTCCTTCCTCCCAAGATTTTAGAAAATCAGTGGGGAATATGGGTTTTAGGAAACATCAAAAGGGCCATAACAAAAAACACCATGATGTTTTAACTTGCTTAGTATGTACTTGTCAACATCTACCTCAGGTTAGGCTGTGGTTTTGTTTTGTTTTAGCATTTCTTTTAAGAGGAAGCAGTTCTTTTGAAGCAAACCAGTTAGTGTAACCTGAAGCTCATTCTACAAGGATAATTTCATAATTATCAGGATGCTTTAAGAAAGTCAATATTCTTTTCTATATACTGTTCTACATTAAGAAAAATATTTATGCATTATAATCCAAAAGCTCATTTTAGCAGTATTAATTCAAATTATTTTCTTCTTCAGTAGAACAATTTGCAATATGTAAGGGTTAAGATAGTGAAAAAAGCTGACATTTTAGTGCTTTCATTCCTAATTGCTCTTTTTCAGGTGTTCAGTTTCATTGTTTGCCATATTACTAATTAGAATCAGTTCAAGTCAGTCCTTTAGCATCAGGCCACCACTGGTCTTCTGCTGTTTTCCACAGTGACTTAAGTTGTACCAAGATTCTATTAAATGAAATTATTCATTCATTTCATTTAGTTTTTATCAATTGCTTCCCACCTGTCAACACTGTCTACCAAGTATTACCACTTAAATTTAGAAATTATTCCAAATCATATGCTTTGGTGCACACTGTATAGAAAAAAGGTCAACTTTACAGTTTGTACATATGATCTATAAATAACTTTCACAAAAATATTTACATCAAAAATGAGTCACCAAGCCACATATTTCTGGTTGTTACTTTCTAGCTCTATCTTTAGCAGTTTAAGTAGCCTATTTTTCAGAAGTACAGGATCAACACTACATGTGCTCTGTCATTTTAGGAGAGGAAAAATGGAAGCCAGCCAGAACTGTTGTGTCTTGTTTCTAGACTAGTAATAAAGAATGATACAAACAAAGCCTTAAAGAAACTTACACTTAATCTTATTAATGGTTTCCCCCTCAGCTGTGCTTAATCATGGGTATGAGTAACACTTATTTGTTCCTAATCATAGCTGACACTTTATTTCAGTATGACTGAAAAAGTAATACACTCAAAAAGCAAAGCTGAACCATGTGCCCGCATCAGACTCCACCACCAGAGTATGAGATCAGAAGACTCCTGTGCTGCCTGCCTAACCCTCACAGAAGCAAGATAATTAACTCCTGCAAACAGGAGAGACATGTTTCCCAGAAAGGGCTTAGGCTGAGAGCCACGACCTGAAAGCCAAGTGCCTCTCATCGCTTTTCAGAATGACACAAGGCAGTGGATCTCAAAGCAACTTAGAGGAGCAGCGCTACCTGGGGAAGATATACAAGTTAAAGGTGTCTCATACATCAGAGATCATTTTCCTCAAATACTCAAGTTTCCCTTAATCTCCCTTTTATCATTCTTCTACAGTCACTAAGAATTATTGCAGACATTCAATATCATGATTTTTTTCTAAATAGTCTTGAGTCAGGACACAAGAGCAAGAGTAGGCAAGGAAACCATCCTATTCCAAGCCATATCTTAGTACTAGATTTTATCACATTGCACTGTACCTTCGCAGAGTTTGAGAAGTGGCCAAGGTACCTGTTCTAATTAGTTGTGGATAGGAAAAGCAGAAATTCACCCTTTATGAGCTTAGGTTTAAGATTTGTATGGCAAGAAAAGCACTAGATCAGCATCCTAAAGCTGCAAAAGTGACAAACGTAGTATCAAGAAAAAGCACGATAACTATTATTTCTAATTTCACAGTACAAATGTCTACTGGAGAATGCTATACCGAAATCTGACATTACCCTTTCCATTCATAGTTTGATTTGGTTACAAGAGAGGATAAAATATATCTTTGAATCTCCAGACATAATAAAATCGTACCATTGATTTAAAAAAGCAGTACAAATAATAACAGGAACACCAGCATTGTTTGCTAATTTCCCAATTGTCACCATCAATAAAAATTAGCATTTAGGGCTCAGACTGATTCCAATTAGTTTGGGAATCAGTGTAAAGGGAGCTGGGGAATATCTAATGTAAATTGATGATGCTTTTATTATGCATCTCATTAGAGAGATGCCACTGTAAATAACAAAGATACAATATGTGGACAGTTCATTAGAACCAAAATGTGAAGAAATGCAAAAAATTAGCCAAAAAAATGAACTTTTCTGGCAATACTCAAGTCAAACAAAGCCAACATAAGTGGAATGTGCCCTTAACGCACTTCCTAAACAAGCATCTAACATTCAGCAAGTACAGGACACATCATATTACAGCTTTCCTTATTTCAAGTTTCTGCCAGAAGCATAAGACATACATACAGAAAAACAGCATGGCAAAAGTATACAAGCATAATGTAATTGGGCTAAATGCAGCTTTTCAGGATAAACTTCTAGAAATTAAATCTCTCCTAAAAGTATTTTAAGAATACTTTTGAAACTGTAATACAACAGTTGAAAGTTGTCATGTAAACCAATAACAAGTTTCTACTTATTTTTTCACCACTCACTACAGTAATTTGAAATTAATCAGAAAAGGGCATTATTAGCAGTATAAATAAATTGAAGGTACTTACTGAAATAAGTAATGACAGTTAACCGTGAAATATGAAGATGTACAGTCACAAATCAGAGGTTAGCACCACCAGTAAACACAACAAAACCCATGACAAAATAGCTAAGTTAATAGAAAGTAAACAAAAGAGATGTCATAAAATTGTGATTAATCACGTGAAGTATTCTGCAAGATCAGAATGTTGACTTTTATCTCCAGTGCTTTAAGAAACCTAGTGGTTTCTTACAGATATGAAACATAACTGCAAGTTTACCAAAATTCAGAATGTAAGAACTGAACAAGAGAGGCAGACAAGACTGCCTATATTGTTTATTCACCTTGGGTGAACTGAGAAACTTCCCGGAATGATGTGAAATCCAGTTTGGTTTCTCAAGCAAGAAAGCTGGGCATTACAATCTTCCACACTTCTAAAACAACAAAAAAAACCACACCACAATTTGTAAACAAAGTTTAGCATTGACCACAATTTGAAACACACATGGGGTGTAGCCAAAAACTAAAGGTACATTGATCTTATTTGAACCATTTTGAAGCAAAGAGACAGAAAACCAGTGAGAAGCCTGTTGAATGCGTGCATTACATCTTTTGACACAACCTATTGTCATATTAGGCTTATGCAGGTAAACATAAGCACTGAAAGAGCAATGATGAATAGACTGTCAGCCTTCTGCTGTTTCTTTTAGGCAGCGACTGCTGAAGTCTTTGGCAGCAAGTTTCAAACAGATGCCACAATAACTGGATGTGCAATAATGAAAGTTAGAAAATTGAGGCAGTGAATTGTGTAATGCGTGTCTGGCTGGACGTGGATGAGCAGGCTGTCTGAACACCAAGTCATAAGATTGGATCTTAGTGATTCTAAACTCCCTCTTGAGACAATAAAGAGGAAATGGGGAGCGTATACCAACAGTATCAGAAGAGACAGGGAGGACCTCAAAGAATCCTAGGAAAATAGAAAATGAGGCGAGTGACTAAACTGATAATACAGAGGCACAAGGTCAAGCTGAGCTATCTAGGCTAAGAGGTCTTAACCCTTCGCAGGGTCCTTGAGCAGCTCAGGGGGAAACAGGGCAGCAAGGGTTTCCTTAACCAGTCACTAACAACAGAGAGGAGTTCTCAATTTGTGCTGAATATTAGAGGTCATGGTACAGGATAGCAAAAATTTACCCTTCATCTCTACACAAATGTGACAAGGAAGGTGTTCCTTCACAGGGAAGTGTCTTCTCACAAAAAGTGTCACCCCTTACTCTTGTCCTCTGCAGCTTGCAGTCCTTTACCTGAAAATAAAAGTCTTTCTAACAAGTCTTCCTAGAATCATTACATTCCAATGCCATCTGATCTATTAACTTAAAAATCTATCAGCCATTACTAGCAATAGTGGAATAATTGTAAAGTGATTGCAGGTGTTGACTTTAAACTGTGTGATAAATTACAGTGTACCCTTACTAACAAACATTGCTATAGAGGCATTTGAAGTTGGGCTTAGTATAAAAGCATGCTTTGATGTGGAAAATGCTACGTAAAGAAGGTAAAGGTGAATAATAATGTGAAATATACCCCTTTGAGAACAAAGTTAAAATATCAATGCTAAATTTCCAATGAAGACTAGCAAGGACTACGTCAGTTTGTTTTAAGTGGCAGTCTAAGTAATTCTGCTCTGAAACACATTGCAGGGAAGTCCCCATCGCCAAATCCCAAACAAGTCAGTCAGAGGCTCCTGAACTATATCTGCTCTGGATTTAAAAAAAAATCATTAACTTAACCATATAACATAGTCTTTTTAGAGACCTAATATCTGCAGAATTTATATGGCTTATTTTTACCTTATTTTGAGTGACAGTAACTTTTTTCTTCAGCCACACTCCATAATCATTTCAGCTCCCTGGTTTGTAACACTAGCTATCCATTATCTTTTTATCTTTTCCCCCTTCCACAATTTCTTCAGTTTTGACCCCTTCCCTACATTATCAGAGGCAAGATGGAAACACTTATCTTCAATAGAGGTACAAATTTACTTTTCAAATACCGTTCTCCAGAGCTAGTGCATTTAGAGGAACAAGCACACAGCTTGAGACAAAACAATAGGACACAAAGGTTCGCTAACCTGCGACCACCTTGAGTCAGAGAATTCCACAGCACAGTAATGAAGACATTAAGCAAACAGTGTCACGGTCTATGAAACTTTCTCTGCTTCTAAGTTGCTCTTATTCAGGTGAGTTCAATCTGCTTCCACAAATAGCTACATCATAACATGGAGATAAAACTATTTTCTGAATACATTAGAACACCATTTGCTTCAAGAATACAGGAGTATTTATGGGAAGGAAGTTTTTCCTAAAACTAATGTCCCTATATTTTGTGAATCACCAAGAAAATGAAAAAATATATTTCAATGCACCTCAGAGATTTAGGCACTATTTTAACCGCTAATGTAAAAGAATTTTCCTTTCTCTGACCAAATTAATTTTGATTTGCTTTTCCATATGGCAGAACTGTTGCAACAGAGGAGGTAAAAACCATACCCAAGTGTTTGCAACTTGTAACTCCCTCACAGAAGCAGAAAATTTCTGGAGATGGCTGTGGAGTATCACTGACCATCTCCGATCTCTGTTTTTTCTAAATGCACTTGGACAGAAAAAACCAAAGAATTTCACTACACCCTAAGTATCCAAACCCACTGGGGGGGGGCACTTATATGGTGTCCTTATTTTCCAAGGACACCAACCAAATACAGGCCCTAAGGAGACACTGGGGTAAAAAAAAAAAGCACTTCTATCCCAGACCTCAAAGAAACCAAGCATGCTCAGTGGGGCAGCCACAGGCACCTGGAGAGCAAGGAAGTGAATCAGGGAGGCCAACAGGGAGTTTTAGCTGTTATCTGAGTACAGCTCAATTTCTCCCCAATTCCACTTAGAACCTTCTTTGGATACGTAAGTGTGATGGCTCTTGTGCTAAATTGTTAAACTTGTTTTAAAGTAAAGGTGGTTTGCTTATGGAAGCCCTTAAGAAATTTAAAAGCTTTTAGCTTTACTCCACCAATTTCTGCTTGTTAAACACTCCGTCTCCTGAAGATGCAACATCTCCCACAATTTTGTGATATGAGGGCTGCTTAATTAAACAGTGCCTCTAGCATGAAAGTCATTATCACTCACAGCTCGTTCAAAACTCCCTGGTCTCTGCCCATTCCCAAGTGGGCAGGTGCCCACATTACAGAAGCTACCCTCATAGTGTGAGCTCATGGATGCCATCACAGCAGATACAACAACCAAGCATTAACTGGGTCCCCTACTGACTGTGCTGTCAGACTCAAAATTAGTATTTCTAGAGGAGTCTTGAGTAATATTAAAGGACTCCACAGGAGCTTTGTATTTCACCTGCTATACCTGTCCTGTGGGTAGGTAGGAGCTGTTCAGCATCTAGTGCGTTCCCCATGGCAACTTCAAGCCTGTTTGCTTCAGAAGTCAGAACTTTTACTTCCCAAGTTTACCTGAAGCGTTAAGATTTATTCTGAGATGCTTGCATATCTCAAAGTCATACTGAACAAGCAACAGCATCAAGTGATATTTTTTACTAACAGATTTTTAACAATTCTGTATAATGCAGCACAGCTGCATGAATGCTTCAGGAGTAACATGCAAGACACTGCCTTACTTCAGCTACTAAAATCTACAATCAACAGCAGACTCATGAAACCGCAGTTTAGAGATCACACTTGTAAATCATTTGTGCAAATGAAAAGGTAGCATCATCCCACTCAAAACTATTTCCAAATCCCATTTTTTGTTCAAATTAAACCAGTACACTCCTATACTTACTCAAACATGCATTCAAAGTATAATTCTATCCTATTAAACATAGAAATAATACTTTCGTACCTCACAAATCTCTGCTGTTCTCTCACAAGCCTGGCAAAAATACGTGTTTAATTGATTCTTTTACTTCCATAATACTGTTGAGCCAACACAGCTGAAAGAATCTATTCCAACTTCTGTATCATCATAAATGCCAACAACCCCATGCAAGACCTCGGAGTTCAATAAACATTTTAAAGACATAAACCGAAGTAGTTGCACAGTTGCAACACAAGACTTAGCTAACACAATCTTTGTCATCACTGATGATGCAGAAAATGGAAAATACCCACCCAGATTCAAATTACCATATTCCTGACAGTTTTGAAACAAACCTCTCCTTTTCACTGTAATCTGGGTATACATATTCTGAAAATTACTGAAGCAAAACAACATTAATTTCACAATGAGAATTTAAACTCACTTAGAGAAGTAGATCTGCAATTTAAAAGAAAATGTATTTAGAGACAAATTCCCCTTCCAGTGAACCTTAAAAGTAGATTATAATTTAAACAAGGAAGTCCTTAAAATATATTTTGTCCTACATGCACCTTATCAGACCAGATCTATCACACAGGTGTTTGCTGGAATCAGAAATTAAAGAAACCCATGAAAATGATACTAAGTGTGAAAAAGTATCCCACACTAACATTTTAAATTCACTTTGTTCTTGAAAAAGGGGTAGCCAATTCCTTACAAGTAAATTCAAGGTGTCTACATCTTAAATACAAAGATCTCAATACAGCAAGGTGCTGCCAGCTTTCATTTATACTACTGGCTCTCAGTACTACATTCGATGCTCTGTTAAACAAAATCATTAGTTTGATACTCAAACTGCCTCAAATGATCAGAAGTGAGCCACAGGTAGGTGGGAATTCAGTCTAGTAGAGACTTTCCATGTGCTCCTGTAACATCAAGTTCTGGGAAAGTATAGTGGCCAGACTGCTGTAAAAGAAACAAGACAAGACTGCAGATGAGAATGCCAGAGCTCCGGCTTTCCCAAATTACTAGAATACCGAGGTACAGAAGATAGAGAAAGCATGGCTCCAGTTTCCTTGCTGCTTTCCATCTTTCTCTCCCCTCTACAGGCAGGTATTTTAAAGTTTAAGGGTTGCAGTAGATAGTTACAAATTTTCACTGTAAGTGGTACAGCACCCTCATTGGGAAACTGTTCCCACAATCTGTTACACTGAGCATTTCAACACTTGTGTAACTTGGCTGGGCTTTTTTGGTTGGTTTGGGTTTTTTTTTCCATTTTCTTTGCCATATGTGAAACCACTTTATTTACAGCAATACTTATTTTTCTCTCTCAACATTGTGTCCCTTTTCTTCCTCTTATATGCTCCAATTAATTCCAAGATCCCACTTTCATGTGTTCAGTTATAGAAGTTCCTCTGTAACCATTTTTCACCTTAATTGATTTACACTAATACCAAAGTTTTATTTAAGGAACTAGTTGATTTCAATAATTAATTCTACTGATTTATCAGAGTTCTGTATTAAAAAAGAATTCTATTGCTCTTCAGTGGAGTTTGCTTTTGTTTCATCTGAATCAGCAGCAACCACTCAACTCAAGGCTACCCTAAACCTACTCCTACAACTCCTGCTTAGTAATTTCTGTTCTCAATTAACAGAGTCCCCTTCATGTCCCAAGACACACCATTCTAGCAGGATTTTGTTTGCCTCCAGGAGCACTAACATCACCTGTAGATCAAGCTATTTCCAAAGCTACCGAGTCTACAGTAGGTGCATAGCACCACTAACAAAGAGCTCCAGCTTCTATCACTGCTCCCCTAGCAGCAGGGAAGACCAGAAACTCAGCCCTACCAACTTTCAGTATTAGGTGTAAGCAATTAAATGCCAGCAGTCATCAAAAAGGGGCTTCACATATGTGGTCTATCAGAGCAGCACCGATCACAAGAAAATAAGTTCTCACCTTCCTTCCTTGCTGGGGGAAGTGCCAGACATACTTTCATTTTATTTACTATTGTTTTACCCTTGATTTAAGATATGGGAGATCCAAGTTCAACTCCCTGTCCCAATGTATACTTAGTAGCATGTAATAAAATGGACCTGAAGGAGAAGCGTGTGAGGATATAGCTCCATTTATTGCTGGGGAGTGATTCCCAGCAAAACAAGATGAGGTTTAGAGTTTCAGTCTGGATTTAAACCCAGTATTGTTTTGTTTGGTGCAATATTCAAGATAAAAACAACTGGACTTACACAACTTTAGCTTGAGTATCTTCAAAACGTTAAGGAACTTTTCCAGAGTTTCTATGTTTGAATCCCTCTCTGGATTCTTTTAATAGACTTCTTTGTGTTAGTAATTTTGTTATCTCCAGAGGAATGAAAAAGCTATAAAGTATTTAATTTAAGAATTTAATTTCAAACAGATAGATGAACAGGAGTGCACTTTAAATTATAAATAGGAAAATTGAATGATAAGAAATATGCTTTCATTACTTTCTAAGTTCAGTAATAACATTTGCTACCTTGGGCCAGAAGATTATTGGCAAACAAAGTTTTAATCATCAAAACAAAGATTTTTGTGTGTCTGGGAGATAGTTGTTTCTCTACTACAATACATTTCTTGATATTTTGAGCTTTGGCTAATAAACATTTAATAATGATTATATTAAAAGTTATTGTCCTTGGGGCTTGCTTTTGGTGTGTACCATATAAAACAGGTGTCGTGTATTATTTTACTGGCACTGGGGCTTTCCGGTTTGCACTGAGCTTAGAATTATTAGTTTAGAATCCAGTCACTATCTTTGTTACTGCTTTGTAAAGTTCTAATTAGAATTTGGGAAGTCTAAAGAAGTAATATGCTTTATGAATAGCCTATGTCTTTTAGATGCACGATTGCTATTCGCTTTCTTTCACTTATTTTATTAAGCAGAGAACAGCAGAGAAATATTTGAATAATCTTGTATATTTGATCTTTGTGTGTTGGAAAGAATTTATTAACAGTAAGAATATGGGATGGTGCTCAATCAGAATCCAATTTTATGGTGTTACAATGGAGATGGTGCTAATTAAAGAGTTTACCTGAAAAGAATCTGTATTTAAATGACCTCCTCTGGTCATTGAGACCGTAAAAATTGCAGTACCTTAGGACAGAAGGGATTTCTCAGGTCATCTAGCCCAGACACCATCACAAGCACATGACACTACAACCTAAATGTTGCACCAAGTTTCCTCTTGAACACCTCTGCTGCTGATGCCCCACGATTTACAAAGCAATTGAGTACCTGTCCTCAAAGCTAGGAATCTTAAACAAGACTACTAAAAAAAATTCCTTTTTCTCTCCATACACACTTTTGCTTTAACATTCCAATGGAATAATATGCAAATGACTAAGTCCTACCTTCTAGCCAAACCTCTCTGATATCTTGTTCTTCCATAGACATTGGTCCACAGATTTTCATATAACTCCATCAATAAACTGTTCGTGTGGAAAAAACCCAAAGGATGGACTTTTGAATCCTTTCTGTCCCTTCACTAATGAAATGAGATCACAACAGGACTGATACAATCTCCTTTACACTATTGCAGAGTCTGACACAAAAAAGCAGAGCGAGTGATGGAAGGTTGAGGATCTTGGGCCAGAAGGGAAGTTGTTGAAATGCCCATATCCAACAATTGGCTGGCAAAAGAGATGAAGTTAGAGATGTGTAAACAATGGATTTTTTTCAATGCAGCTACTGACTTGAAAAATCAAAGAAACAAATTCAGACCAATTGACCCAGAATAGAAGCATTTTTGGTTCTCCCCCCATCACCACCTTTTGTTTTCAAATACACTGAATACAACAGGCTATTGAGTCTCTTGTTTTTACTTGAATAGTTAGGATCGATCTAGATAGAAGCTGATGACTGAGAGAAGTCCATCTCAGAAGGCCTCTGGCTACTTTTGAGAGACATTAAGATGCCTGAGTTCAAGTCTGTCTTTTGCATTAGAAAAAGACTACAGGTCAGTTCCCTAGCCACTGGATTAAGAAACCAGAAATGTTTCAGTTCAGAATGATCAAACAGAATTATTTTGACATTTCAAAACTTTTCCATGTCTTTCCCCAAACTGATTCTCAAATTCAATCTAGATATGCAGTTTTAGTTCAAAATAAATACACACACATTTTCTGCTTGGATAAATCACTATTTTTGGTTTGGGTTTGTTGATTTGTTTGGTTTGTTGTTTTTTCCTGGGAAAGGGTTTGTTTTGTGACTTTTTCCCCTAAGCTCTATATGTAATCAAAAACAGATTATCTTCAGCACTGTGGGCTATTTTCTTCTTTTTAATGGTCAGCAGTGGAGTGGAAAGTCAGCCAACTGGAGAAAATCTCTTGCCTGTGCTCGGCAAGCCCTATGGAACACTCATCACTGATGCCATTTAGCAGGACACAAAATGCCATGTCATTTTACCTCTGAGTGGCTCATCTTTGGCAGCTGTAGGTAACCTAACCCAGGATCTAACAGCAAGCATCTTCATTTTACTTTTGAAAATAGGAAGGCTGGGCTCCTGACTAGCAAGACGTAGCAGCTATTAACACTTCCTGCTTCTACTTGTTAATCACATTAGTTAGGTCTAAGACATTTCAGCATTCCCTAGTTAATCTGTGTGCATCCGTCATGTATTCAGTGGCTTAACTAGAGCCCCTGGAGGTTATATTTGTTAAAAACTTGAAATGTTAAGTTTGGTGCTCCATCCAGTGTGGAATATTTGTGACTTTTGGACTTGATTAACAGAGATAATCAAGGGGTTTTAGGGATTACCAGGGTTGACTTTCTTGCCCTTCTTGAAAATTGGAACAACATTTGCCAGTTTCCAGTCAACTGGGATCTCTCCAGATTCCCAAGACCATTGAAACATAATTGAGAGAGGTCTCGCAGTGACATCAGCCAGCTCTCTGAGCACCCTGGGATGAATCCCACCAGGTCCCATGGACTTGTATGTGTCCTGGTGGAGCAGGAGGTCCCACACAAGTTCAGGGTCAGCTGGGAGTTTATCATTACCACAGTCACAGTCCTCCAACCCAGGGCATCTGGCATCCCAAAGCCCACCAATGTTGAAGACAGAGGGCAAAGGCCGCATTAATTATCTCTGCTGTCTATGTCCCTGTTTGTAAGACCATTCTCATCAAGTAACACGCCAGTGTTCTCTCTGGTCCTCCTCTTGTTATTAACATATTTTAAAAAGCCCTTTTTATTGTCCCCCACAGTACTGGTCAGCTTCAACTCTGAGCTTTGGCCACATGAATTTTCTCCCTGCACAGGCAAACAGCATCCCTGTAGCCCTCTCACGTTGCCTGCCCCTGCTTCCAGTGCCATAGACTTCCTTTTTCCACTCAAGCTCTAAAAGATCCCTGTTCAGTCAAGCCAGTCTTCTGTTACAAAACGTGAAAAAATAAAACAAAAAAAATTGAAACTATGACATTAAATCTGACCACAAAAACAGAACAGGTTTTTACTCTGATGGCAATCAAACACTGAAATAAGTTGTCTAGAGAGCTTGCAGAGTTTCTATCAGTGAAGATACTCAAAACCCAACTGGACAGAGTCCTGGACAACCTGCTCTGAGCTGCCCCTGCTTGCGCAGGGGCTTCCTTCCAACCTAAGTAACCCTGCAATACTGTGAAAAAAAGAACAAGTCTACCAACGCAGTGCAATACAAACTACCAGCTACACCAAGCTGGTGCTCACACGAACAAATAATCCCTACTGACAGCAGGGCAGTGCCCTGCTGCAGTTCAGTGCTGTCCCCTCTTCCAAGAGGTCAGCGTGCCATTTCCAAATACTGCAATTTTGCATCAGCCTGTAATTAAATATCCAGTCAGATGCCTTCTTGTGTGTCTAAATTCAGAGTTATTTACGAAAACTCACTAAAAGCAGTCTACAGTCTCATTTCATCCAGAAATGCATTAGTTAAAGCACAGGCTGCCCATCCTTCTATGAGCAGGATGAAGCCCCCCAGCCTGCGGATGAGTGCTTTTCCACCTAGGCTAGAGCGCAGACAAACAGCAGGCAGCATGCAGTTAACTGTGCAATGGGCTAGAGCCAGCACCGTGCAGAATGAACAACTCTGTAGCCTCCTGGTTCACATAACATGAGCCAGGTCTGGAACTCAGGGTTGCCTTTTAGTTTTAAATACTTTATACTATTGCTAAGAGTCCTGAATAGAAAAAAGTTAACTCTAGGTATTGATCTGTTCTATAAGCTACAAGATTCTCTTCTGAAAGAGAAATCAGAATTTACACACAACACTAATATGATTTCAGCTTTTGCACATCATACACTGCACTGTAGGTCCTAGCACTATTACAAGGTCTCAATAGTTGATCTTCCATGCTGCTCCCATACTAAAAAAAGCTGACCAGCTGCCAAATTTTTGAAAGCATTTGAAGATATATTCAGGTGTCAGATGCACTTTAAAATAACTTTTAAAATCTGGCTCACAACAACTAAATCTGTCAGTTTTCACGTTCTTTTTTCCTTTTAAAAATGGTTTCCTGTATTTGATATATCTTGACCCATTTGTTATTTTAAGGTGTAGCTTTTTAGCAAAACAGATTAGTTCTTAATGACTACATGGAAGCAAAGTGAAGAAATGCTTTGATTGCAAATGAACAACGAAATGCTTCTGATGCATTTATGTTTCCAATGCTTTTAACACCCTTGGAGGGTATATACTGATGCTATTACATTTTATACACATTTTGTGTCCTCTCCCTAGTTAAAACTACAGATACAACTTATCCTATTTGGTTTATATATTAATATTCCCTTATAATATGAAGCAAGAAAAAGATATGGTTAAGTAAAGCAGTAGGAAAAAAGCAGAAAATGCCTTTATAATTTCTCACTAAATAAGTGTCAATTACTATTATTTGCCACTTTGTTTTTAACTTTGTGGTCACATTGTCTTTTTTTTTTCCACAAAAATCTAGCATTACATCTTTAAAACAAATTCAACAGCACATTCAGCAAACCACCAGTAGCATAGCAGATGAATACACAGATCTCTTCTGATTACCTTGTTCCAGTAATTGAAGAGCACAAGTGCCTGTACACCAAGAAAGCTTGCAAGATATACATATATGCAAAATGGACACCTTGATAAACTACTTCTGTTAATTGCCTTGCCCAATGGACAGCAGTACCCTCTTGCACCAAAAAGTTAAAAATATCAGAATTCCTAAGTGGGAGTGACAGAAAAATCCTCATATTATGGCCTCTTGGTGTTTTCCCCATGAGTTTAAAAGTATAAGGAAGTCCTTCCCTACAACATGGCCTAATGAAAATTCTCTACTGCACTGCTGTGGTACAAAACTTATACTTCATGCTTACAAGATTTCAGCCTTTGATTTCTCTGATTCACTGCTGAAGCTCTCATCTCTTTCACAGTATGAAAGTCACAGTACACGGTCATTCACACATTTTATTAACAGGAGGACTGAAATGGAAACACAGAAATACAGTAAGAATACAATAGTATTCACCTTGGGGAGCTCAATTTTCAAGTGTCCTGACCTGTAGCAATGCTACAAATAACAGCTGAAAAGGGACAATTCAAGTAAATTAACTTTTACATAGAGGATTCCTACTGAAATACTGTATAGCTTTAAATAACCAGACTCACTCTTACTGATGCTCTGAAAAAATCAACAAAAATACTATACCAATTCAGCTGCCCACATGTGAAAACAGCAACACCAATGCTCTTTATCCCAAAATTACTAAACTGGTTCACCTCTACTTCCCTTAATATTTTAAGCATTAACAAAGCCTGTAAAAGAAGAGGATATGGTTTGGTTCTACAGGAGAAGGTTTTCAAAGTCACAGTTACAACTGAAGTGGTAAACAGCATTTGTATCTTTGAAGTTATCCACTACAGGTTTGTAGTCAGTTTGCCTGGGTAGAGTTTTTGGGTTTCTTGGCTTGTGTTGTGGTTTTCTGGTTTGTTTTGTTTTTTGTTTGTTTGGTTTGGTTTTCAGTTGTTTGGTGTTTTTTTTTTTTTTGGGGGGGGTGTTTGGGTTTTCTTTTGTTTGCTTAGTGGTTTGGTTTTGGTGGGGTTTTTTTGGCACTTATAATACCACTACAGAATAAAGTGGTCATAGGTGGAAGACAACTGCCTAGCAAGTTAGAGGGAAGTGTCTATCAGTGGGTGCAGTCTGAGACAAGATAACCACCACCCCATTTCTGTCTCCTGATGGCAATTATTCAACCTGCAACCACTGCGGCACAACAGCTTCTCTGGCTCCATTCAAAGCTTCCTGTAAGAAGTTTAAAAAAAAAACTACACACAAAATCTCCCCTTAGAAAAGAGTTCTTCCTTCACCAAGCAATACTGTCCAGGCAGAAGGATAGCAGAGGGCAGCTGGTAATTGCAGTCAGCACTGCCTTTAGCAGTTCTGCTGAAAACATACCTGGTTTACAATACCATGCCTAGAGCCGTGTTTATCTATGAGTCAACAGAAGCAAGTTTATCTTAATTCCTGAAGTTTTGTTGTTGGGTTTTTCTTTTTAATAAAATCAAGTACAAGAGTTATCACCTCTTGAAAAAGGAACGCCAGAGATTCAGACCACAGCCTGTTGTAGGGACTTATTACTTTAGTCTTTATTGATTATGTTATTTTTCACATTTGAGAGCTGTGCACTATCAATTTTGTTACCCCTTGGATTTTTTCCATTTATAAATGTTAATAACGGTCAAAGACCATAGGGTGGGATTTTTTAGCAGAGCTTTCTACAGCTGTTGAGTTATACATACACTTTCTGTAGTGAGCTGAAGCAATAGGAGAGACAGTACCACTCCTTCCTGTACTCTTTTGAACTAAATTTTAATACTTTAATTAAAAAAAAATCAAGAGCACCAGCTAAAGTCCAGATTTTTTTAAAAAATATTGTACAGTTCTGGTTTCTCAATGTAAAAAAAGATACAGAATAAAACCAGAACAGTGATAAGAACATGTAACAGATGCTTTAGTCAAAAGGTAATGGAGCTACCACAGCTACTTAGAGAGCACAGTCTCAAGTCAAAAGTATCCTAACTCCCATCATGCCATAAGACATCACAGACCATTCTCTCAGGCAGTGGGAACCCAAGAGATACAGGCAACTGGACTGCTAAAATTGGAGAGGCAACATACAAATTCCAGATCTTAAGTTATCATTCTGAAATCCTAAAATAGCATCTACTTACTAAAATGCTCTACCACTGAGTAAAGCTAACTATGGATCAGGCCCTTTCAACTTTGCCTAAGGGACAAGTGAAGACATGTAATAAGGTGGAGCTAAAAGTTCCTGTATGTCCTTCAAAACTCACAGCCAACTAAATAAGCCTTCCAAGATCCCAGCAGTGGACATTAGGGAAGTGTTTCTTAAAATGGACACTGAATCCTCCCCTTTGACAGCTGTTGCTACTATGCATATTTAAGCATTTAAGGAACAAGGAATTCACCTTAAATGGTGTCAATTAGGTTTTCAGTAAGCACTTCTTGAATTCCTCCTCCTCCACACATAACATTTAAACTGGATCATTGGGGGATAGCTGGCAGCTGTAAACATGAACCATGACAACTGCAAGTAATATTGGCAATATAGCAATTTACCATTAAGACCATTTAAAGAAAACATCTACTCTTCATTATTCAATCACATGCAACACATACAGCTTAAGGAAGACACACTTACTCAAAGAGGATGGTCCAAGTATGCTTCTACTTACAACTTTTCTTTTTATATTTTGGGGTATCTCACTTGATTCATCAATTCTGTTAATCAAATTTGACTCTTCCAGAGTTTTTATAATAAAAGTAGGAAAGTACTATTGCATAATCACTGTAGATTGAAAATTATGCTTCTGAAAAGCTTTCTGCTGTTAGTGTTCTGGAGATCTAGATCTGTGAGATCTAGAAAGCATCTGAGACAAATTTAAAGATACACTGAAAATTGATCAGCCCATACCTACACAAGTTTTTCTTAAAACAGCACTTGGGGGAAGGACACCTTGCCCCCGCCACTGTCATATAGTAGCTTTCCCAGATCACTACCACTGTTCTATTGATTCTTTTCCACAGAAAAAGGTAAGGAAACAGCAACACTTTTGTTATCACCTACTCACAGTAATGGAAACACCATTAAAACAGGATTACATATGATGCTCATACAGCTTCTATAACCCTTCTTCATTTTTATTCTCAAATGAGATCAAGAGGGAGGATGCTATATATTTGAAATACTTTGTAGCTATTCTACCTGTACCTCAGTACTAAAGTGTTACTCCTCTGTTTTAGAGACATGTAGAGAAGAATCCAGTCGCTCCTTATTTTACCCTAATAAGGCAAACACTTACGGATCCAAGCAAATTCATGCACATGGTAAACTTAGTTACATACATTAATGTTTTCAGGATCATGCCTTAGCATATAAATTAGCACCTAATATTGTTTGCCCTAGTCACAGCACAGTATGCCATGTGTGTAGTTTTATTTTCCTAATTTACTACATCAGATTCCCAAGTAGTGGAGTTGCATCAACACAGGTGGGAGAAAAACATTAGCTACTCTTTTACACAGGTGCTCAGATACCTTATTTCCAGAATATTACTTTTATTAAAAATAAGAAACATTGTTACACAAGTTATTAAAATGCAATTGATACTTACCTTAAACTCAAAATATTACCTAAATTCATTGTAGTTCCTTTAAATGAGTATCTGATAAAAGAATATATTCACAGTGCAACCAGAAGGAACACAGAAGAGCCTATTGAGTTCATAAAGGCGTAGAGCTGTTAGATAAGAGGCGTTAAGTTACATATTTCTGTGTACCGGACAACAATGTTTTGTTAAAGAGCAAAATCCTTTTATTTAAATAACTGCTAAAAGATACTACTGTAGAGCAATGGGTTATCACCTTATCAGCTTCCTACACAGCGTGCTGAATACACTTTTATTAAAGTTGGTTGTGCCTTAAGAATAAGCCTGCAGGTACTTCCAGAACAGTTTTTATAGCTGGTGTCACGCATACTACTTTAATTCTACATTTCAGTGTAATAATGGCAGACTGTTTTCTCTGAATGGTATGTGTCTGTCTTCCACATACACTTTTATAATTAATCATCTTGGCACCAGCAAAACTTAAACACATTGTTCTTGAACAGTCTTCTGGATTTCAAATACATTTCCTAATCTCTAGGGTAAATGGTCAAGCTTCCTTTTCCACCTTTTTAGATCCCATGATTTTCCTTTTTATTTTTTTTGCACTTCAAAGTGTAACTTTCAACGAGAAGTATGAAGAATACACTCCTCATACAAAAGCGATTTATTTTTAATAGTTATGACACTCTTCAAAAATATGTAGATTTGAATTTCCTCAAGTAAATATAGGAATTGAACCTAAATCTTCTATATTGTGGAGGCTGACTATGGAATCATATTCATTGTACTTAAAGAAAAAGAAGCTCTCTATTTTAGAGAACACTAGTGCAGCCACTTTCCCATTCTACCCTTATTCATCAGGCACATCCTGAGAACACCTAATGGATCAAACCCTGATACAGCCTACACACAACCCAGTACAGTCTAATGTATGTGCAGAGCCAGAAGACTCTGAACCTAGGAAATAAGGACAGAAAGAAATTTATTGAATCATCTTGACATGGCAACTGAGATTTGGTTCTTGCACTTGGAACAAGCATCATGCAAGTAAGAACTAGGTACCGTATGAAAATAAATTTCTCTACAGAACATGGAAAGAACAGAGCCAGGAAAGGACGCTGAAAGAAAAAACACACCACAAAGGTTGAAGGTGGAGAAGTAGCAACATATGCTTGTTTTTAGAGAACATTTCAGAATGGGATGGGTTGAGCCCATGTCTTAAATGACCTTGAAAAGCATGTAGATCTAAGACTGGTACATTTTGTCACAGAACTGAGTGTAAAGCAGAGTAACCCTCACAGAAAGGCTTAGTGACCATGGAGATGAAGAAATTATGTGAAAAGAAGTCTGCATTTTATTAAGTATGGGAATTGTATATGCATACTTCTGTATATATAATTTCCATATATAACATATATAAGTATGGGATTATCTCTATTCCATTGCAATTAAAACAAGTGAAGTGATCTCATTTAGAAAAAAATGAGTATATGCTCTATGACTACATCAAAACCATTACCACAAACAGGAAGAAACTAAGGCACAGCTGACCTCATGCTGTAGAAGGAACAGAATCTTCTCTTTTTAATTTTCAAGTTCCCTAAACAGACATTTGTTATCACTTTCAGACAGGGACAGTCACATTTGTTTATGTTTTCTATTACAATACAGTTCTCTACCACATTTCTCACCATTTTCCTTCTCAGCTCTGTAACTTCTCAGTACCTAGAAAGCACACAATCTTATGTCTTATCCTTCATCTCAAAAACCTATGGAGCATAACTGGACCATAAACTATATTTGTGGGACTCAGACCTGATCTTATAGTGCAAGCAGACATTCAGTTATGAACAACATGAAACATGTCTCAATTCAGACAGCCATAGCTGGGGCCAGTCTGGGTTTGAGAGCTCTAGGTAAGGTCTGGGTCACTCCCAGAGATCACAGCACACCTGAGTTAAATGCTAATGCTCTAAACAATCCTTGTCTGGGAAGGCTCTACAAGGCAAGTGATTAAAGCAGGGTAGGAAAACAGCATTTCACAAATATGGAAAGACTAACCCACAGGTCATACGTACAGAAAGGTTAGCAGAGACAGATGTACACTTAAATCTCCTGGCTTTCTAGTCCAGTGATATAATTAGCTCTTATTGCAGCACAGTGGAAACATGGTCAGGTGTCTGTTTTTCCACTTAATAGCTCAGCATCTCATGCTTGTCCTTTCGAACTTCTTTATTCCATAATTGAACACCTTGATTACAAGTTGTCAAGTTAATCGGTCCTCAGAATTTTGTAATTATTTTTAAGTTAGATCAAGTTTTAGATATTATGTAAATACATGAAATGTTTTAAAACCATATTTAAATATTGTCATTTTCTAGATTTAAAATGCATTTCTCCAGCCTTCAAGCAATTATAAAGTAATTTTAAATCAAGCCACCCTTACTGCACATGGACAGGATGAGAATGTAATGGAAGCATGCATGGAAATGTTTTCTTTTGACATTAAAAGTTCAATTTCTGATCTGCAGCATGTGTCACATTCAAATTATTTCTCACAAATTTTAGTGTCCCAGATCTAAAGTGTTCTATGAGGTTTTCATCCTCATTCTAAGGAGATCAACAGATTATCACACATGAAGAGCTGCCAGTGTTTCTCCCTTTGGATTGCCTCAGTCCCTCACATTCATATACTCATTCAGGCCAAAAGCATTTCTACAATGCTATATATCGAGAGACACTTGTCACACACTTCTGTAGGCTTTGAGACTGGTATTTCAAGTGCATATTTTTACTTCTAACAGATACCAAACTTTATGTATTAAACATCAGAGATGGAATAGAACTTGAAAGTCTGAACTGCCTCAAAGTTCCAGACTTGAAGATTCTGACATCAGTTTCTGATAGATAAGTAACTCTCTCCAACTCCAGAAGATGCGTGCAGACTAGGGTTTTGTTTTCTTTCAGTAGCCAGGTACAAAATTTATATATTTAATTTTACCGTCTTGGAAAGTTCTCACTTTGCTTTCCTTCTGACCTCTTTCATTTTAAAATATTTGCAATATGTTTATTGGAAATGAGAACAAGATTTTACTGATATAAGCTATTATTGGTTATAACCTTTCTAGACATTTTGCACATTGAACAAGCAGAGCCTCATCATCTTAGCTTCCTGTGATCTGGGAGGTTTTTCTCTTCAAGTATTAAAACCATTGTATTTATAATCAGAAGTGTACTCTATAATGAAGAAATAACACAGATATCACAGATCACATTGACAGTGCTTACAATGTGGTAGGATACAAATTAAAAAGACCAACACACCAGCAAGGGGCTGATAAGGTCTGGCTTGTTACACAAGTGATTTTCAGCATACCTCTCTGAACAGGGTTAACTAGAGACAGTAGAAACATCACATTTATTTTGTAGCTCCTTTAAAATTTAAGGACAACTTAATAAAACCCCATTTGTCTTAGACTTGTACTACATATTGTAGTTCATTAACAATTAAATGGCTTCATCCTAAAAGCACAAGCTCAAGGCTTGTGCAAGGGCCTCGTTAACTTGCATTTTTAAACCAGTAAGAAGAGTTTTGATGAACTATTATAGTGCTTTACTGCAGTAAACTAGTATCCCTCTCATTGAATTTAATTGTTTTTACATGTTAATTGCTTACTGTCTCTTTACCTCCCCCAGCAATTAAATTTTAAAAACCCCACCTTTCATACTCCTGTTTCCTGTTCGTCTTGATGACTTCATATACTTATTTCCTGGGAAGTTAAGAAAAGCTTCCACCACTGTTTGTACATTAAAAAGCCACAAAAACAAATCACATAAAGCAAATATAGCATTGGAAGAAGAGGCTTTGAAACAAACAACCCAGCAATGCTCAGCTGAGTTTTAGAAGCATAGATGTGATAAAACTAAACAACCCAATCGAATAGTTGCTAATTGTATGGATTACTAAACAGCATCATCTGCAACAAGCCATATGAATGTTTGCTCTGGCTAAATTAGGCTCTGAAACAATGGTGAGCTGTCACAGAAATGGGTTGGAAACTGAGAAGCAAGTGTTCCCGAGTCAGAAAGACCACTGCCTTTCATTTCAACAGCCACACCATATTCCTTTAACTTGGTATAAACATGTATACATGAGCAGTTTCTTTTGCAGCCTAGAAATCACTGAGTAGCTGCTAGTACCTACCACGAAACTTGCATCTGTTTAAAGGGGTTCAGCTTCCATTCAGTTCGGCTCCCTATTTAACCTTACAGAACAGTAAGTATTCGACTGACTAAACATGGTTTTGAAGATAATATCCTTTGCTGTACTCCGAGAAGGGGATCAATCTATTATGTCCCACAAATACAGCTTAGCCTTCAGAAGAGATAGTAGTGTTGGTTCAGTCTCTTTGTTCATTAGAAGGAGGCCACCATTTTTTGGTCACTTTTCTCTGCCTGCTTGCCTTAAAGTTATTAAATAACACCAGAAAACATCTTGCCTTTAATTTGCTTTAAATTCATATTAAAAACAATTATATTTGAACCAAAAATCATCACCTGCATTTCTACTATACTCAAAAGATGACAGGTATTTTCCCACAAAGTTAGTGGGAAATTGGGAAACTATTTCCATGAAAAAGTCAAATATTACTCACTAGCACACAAGTCCAGAGCTTCAGGATAACCAATGTTATGTTAAAAATCAGACTTAGTGGCTACTGAAAATAATGACATCACATCTTAAATATTGAAGGTTTTGTTACAAAATTTAAAAAGGTCTGATTTTTATTTGCAATAGAAGTTTTTCATTCGCATATTAGTTTCAACAAATTTTGAAATTAAATGAAACATTTAACTTAATTTTTTTCTGGGGAAAAAATGAAATTCTTATCTGTCAAAAAGGTACACCTGCAAATACCTTTATTACTACCTACAGTAAGAAACGCTTCAAAATCTTTGTTGCAGGTCAAAGCCCTGGTTACTTTCCAGCTCAGTATCACAGCAAGGATTACCGTTTCCATCACCTGGGTTAACACGCAAGAAAAACTTCCATGTGTGAGCTGAAAAGGAGTGCTAAAAAACAGCGGGTAATCTCTGCACACCCTTAAAGAAAAACGTTATTAAAGTATGGATTCTTCTATCTAACTGTTCCCTGATGGAAAGCAGTAAAGAAAAAAGGTAGATATCTTTAAAATCTGTGTCCATGGAAAACACTAAAACTGTAAAGTTTTAGATTAATTTCAAGAAGCTGTGGTATGCTTCCTAGCCTATCCTAGCATTTCTGCATCAGTAAATGTAAACCAGTCTTAGTTTCCATATTATATGAAAACTGTTGTTTGTTCAAAATTTTATGGAGAAAAGTAAATTTCACATTTAAAATTACATTACTGTGTTTTTCTGCAGTTAGAGAGATCAGAGAGAAACTGAATACAGAACTACTGTATAGCACAAGTCCTGTATTTCTATCCATACAATTTCATACAGCATCATCAGAAGGAAAGAGAACTTACCTTAGAAGGCTATGCTATATAAATAAAGTCTCAAATGCGCAGAATTTATTCTTTTGTCTCTGCTGCACTACAAAATGACAGACATTACCAGACTAGTTTACAGCTCTTATTAACTATTTAGACTGATCTTGTGTTGAATAGAGTGCACACACTCCCATCAACTCAGTTATAGAATCAGCAAGTTCCACACAACACTGTCCCCACCATGCCTTCAACTTCACAATGTTGCCATTAATAGCCCTTTTAACCTCAGTGGAAACTTCAAAATCTGTATGAAATAACTCTGAAGTATCTTTACACAACAAGTGAGGAGTAAAGATCACCTGCATGTTTTGGGCACCTCACGCAGGTGTACCTCTTCACTCCTGTTCTAGTGAAACATGGACTATAAGTCCTTTTTCCTGGATTGAAAGCAACTTCAATGGACAGACTGTCCAAAAAGCATGATGGGACACTAGACAGCTGACCCATTTCCCTCCCAAAATCAAAGTAGGAAGGAGAACAAAGATTAGTAAGTGAATTTGGAGTCTGAACAGCATACCAAACTTTGCTCTAATAATGCTTCTAACACTCACTTTGCAAACACTTACTTCCAGTTGATTAAAAATAAGGCCTGAAGATCCTCCTGGTCAGAACAGAAAGATTATGTAAAATAATTCCATCTGTTGTATTGGTAACCAGTGACCTGATGGTTCCTCCTGCAATAACTTGATCTCATTTAAAGCAGCACAGTCTTTGACACATTTCAAAAATAAATAAATAAATCCTAGAAAGCTTAGAAGACAGAAGCAAAAAAGCTCAAGGATGTGGGGAAAAAAGCCCCCAGGATATATGAAGAAAGATTAAGAGAACAAGGCATGTTCATTTTCAAAAAGAATACTGAGTGTACATATAACTGTCTACAAATACACGGAGGGACAATACAAAGAAGAAAAGGATCAATTATTCTCATCAGCTAAAGACAACAGAAGAGGATGTAATGGGCTTAGCTGCAAGAAAGATATTTCAAGTTAAATATTTGGGGAAAAACAATAGGTCTAAGAACTGATAAGCAGGTAGCAAAGGGTCATAGAAAGGCTGTGTTTTAGGCTTAACTTGACACCCATCTATTGAGATTAGTTTACAAATAATTAAATGTTCTGGAAGGAAGATTGGCCAAGATGTCCCACTACAGGTGCTTTCCAAACAACATGAACTTACTTCATTGTTTGCCATATCAATAGTTGCTTTCAGAGGGGAGATGGAAACTGGAGGTTAATATTAAGTAAATATTGGGAAAAGAAACAACGGCTATAAGAAGTAGAATATGGATATTTCAATTTTCAACAGTTCAGCTGAAGATGAAGTCTTTTCTTCTGAATCTGTAACATATCAGACGGATAACAGAGGTTCAGTATCAACAAGACACTCAAGTATAGTTTATCAGCCATGGTGTTAAAAAAACTATGTCTCAGCTTTCAAATAATTAGGAAGCTGTATTGCTAGGATCAGAAACACTGCTAACTGCAAAAGTACCTATTCAAAACCAGGCTCCTTAACTGCACTTAAAATTATCAGACAATTTGAAGGTTCCCTTGCTGGTAAGGTTTTCAGCTGCTCAGGTTCCTTGTCAGTGGCACACAGTTTAACAATTTTTGCTCAATAGTTAGCAAGGTTTTTTGTGTCGTTTTTGGGTTTGTATTTTTTTTTTAGATGCTTCAAGTAAACTAGAAAGTGAAAGAGATGCTGATATTGACATACAGCTTCAAGTGGTTGCTCTAGAAATTTACTTTTATTTCAGTGGCTGCATGAACCATATATTAGGTATAATTATATTTGGCTGCATTAGAAGCCATCTATCAGCTGCCATAGACAGCTAACTGCTTACACATATTCTCCAGCATTTGCCAAGTTATAAATACAGGAAGAATTGCCATCTACATCTGTAGCTCATATTGTTCAACCACACAACATAAAGAAGATTCTTAAGCCGTAAAGGCAATACCATATAAACAGACATTATGTGAGACAGGGTAAAGATCTCGTGGATCTCCTACTGATTTTGTTTAGGACACATAAGCACTCATACTTGCTAGAGATGTCTTTGAAAAACCTATAAGAAAATGTTCAACTGTTAGTAAAACTTGAAGCCTTAATGCAGACCTTAAGCTGTTTTCTGTTGCTACTTTCAATAATATGTCAATTATACTTCTCTTCCCTGAGAAACTGGATGATACAGTGCTGCATGTCAGGGAGACAGCCAGCAGGCAAATTATAATAGGGATGCAAAGTTTGTTAAATGAACCTTGGCAGCGGTGACAGTTTTCTAAATTCTTTCTCTCACTCTGGGATAAGGAGGCAAGTGAGGATGGCTACTCTAAAAAAGCAACAAGAATAGCATTGTGAGAACCTGTAATACTCCAGTAAACAAATATAAGTACAGATGAAAAGTACAACTTACTGGTAGGCTTTTATTACATTTTAACAGTAAGAAAAATAATCTTCATCTTAAGACATCGGTTCTCCTCTGTTGTTTCACCCTCCAATCTCATTTTAAAGTCATCAAGACGGATACTATAGTCATATATGTATATATGTAAAGAGAAAAATCACAAGTTTAATTAGTTACTCATGAAGACTCCTTTCCTATTCAAGGTGTTTTACCAAATAAAGTATAGGCAGTTATTTGTGTTTGTATGCAGTACCACTCTTCACACTGGTTGGATTTTTAAGACACTGGGAAATTGTCACCTACATATTTAGGTTTAAAGAAATACTTCAATGCAATAAATTTGTCACTAACAGCAGCAACAGTCAAATTAATGTTTGGCTATTGAATGACAAACTATTTCTTACAGCTAGCTTGCTTTCCTCTTTTTTTTTGCTGTCATCAACACTCACTTCCCTCCCCTTTTCACTTTACTTCCTATGGCTTACTACTACTACGCCACCATGCAGCCACCGTCTATGAAGAAAGTGTACCGAACTCACAACACACCTTCCCATCCCTTTGCCCTCAGATACACTGATACCCCCTTCTCTCAGCTTTTGCCTTCAGTTATCTACACAGCACTTCTCAGACAGGTTTTCCTTTGTCAAAAGCTCTGGAGTCAATTCATGTAACAAGCAACGGGAAATTGGTTGTGCGAAACAGCAACAACAAACATCTCTAAAGGTCACAGGTCTCTTGCACCTTCCTCTACGTTTAAGAAAAAGCCTAAGAAAAGATTATTTGTGCCTTGGTCAGAACAATGATTATAATCAGCATAGAATGATATACCATAACCAAAAGGTACAGATTCTGTGCCATCATTAAGTATGAGTCAACACCCTGGCTGCTCCCTTGCCTTCAATCCTCATCAAGGCTATTTGATCACCAAGAATGAGTCTTCCCTAAGTCAGGATTTTCTCAGATTTACTAGTTTTACATCCATATACTTCAAGTGATCCAAAGCAGCAGAAAGATGGATAATACCTAAAATGTTAAACAACTCAGTGAGGAAACTGCCATTTTAAAGTAAATACAAGTGTTCATCAAGAAGAGACCATTAAGAGGGCTGACTATATTTGTCTTCTGAGCTGCCATTGATGCTCCCCCTGATAAATATGTTGTTTATAGATAATTAGTAATCAGAAAGATACTTGTATAAATAACCAGTAAACCTGTACTGTAATTGCTCATCAATAATAGCTAGTTATGTCTAGGGTGAGCAGAAACAGATGAAGCAAGGAATACCGTAAACCGAAAATGAAGATATACTGTATTCTTATAATGCATAATAAAAGTATAGAATACTTAATTTGTAATTAATTACTGCAATAATGAAAGTACAGGAAGCAATAAAGTTGATAGGTGAAATGCACAGTAAATGTCCTATTAGTAGTATATTTTTATATACTACTATAACAAATACACACATATTCCAAACATGAAGCAGAGTAAGTTCAACACCTGCTCCAAAGAAACACATTTCTAAATGTTGGCATTACAGAAACACACATACAGAAATAAAGCGAGTGGAGGGGGGGGTGTTGGTTTTCCCACACATAGACTGATGGTGCTACAGACATCCATGTTCAGGAAGACAAATTTACGATCAAAGTGTGAGTAGCAGTATTAAGCGTTATATTCTGTTTCACTGAATACATCTGGCCATAAGCTTTCCTACGAAAAAGTTGCATACGGGTTTGATACACCTTGATTACTACTGGAATGTACAAGAAGCCCATTTTTCCTTAGAATTCCCTAACTGCAAACTTAAGGGGTACAGCAGCACTTCTCAAAACAGCCTTTTATCCTTACCTCCTGCTCACAGGTCCCTAGATACATACCAAACTGTTCCACCTCGCCATACAAAACAGATCCCAGAACTGACAGGCCCAGCCCTGGAGAGCCTTTACAAGCTAAGGAGATCCTAATAAGTAGCTTCCCAGCTTGAGTAGCAGAGTAGAAATGCAGAATGCATCATGTAAATAAAATTATCCTTGGAACATCTTATCAGAAGTGTACTACTTGAGGAATAAAACCAGGCTTCAAATTTTTCCTATTTTATCTTACTGTGTCTTTTGAAGGAAGACACACAAATAGTATCCATGTCCCCATTAAATGAGAATACCTTTTAGAAGGCCATTTTCAGCCCTTCAAATATTTTTACAGCTTTTTCCAAATCCCCTCCAGTTCTTAACTTTAATGAACTGTAGTCCCCGATACATTAACACACTAACTTTGGTCTCACTTGTGCTTCTTCCAACTCTTGTTTAGTCTTTAGAGGACAGCATTTGTTTCCCTAACTACCATGCACTCCCCCAGTGGCAGTGACAACCTGGGTGAGACAGTATGGTGCGGCACGTGCATTTTGTGTCTGGAAGCAATCAATGTATTACCTGTTCCTGGACTAACTGAATGGCACTGTCCTTGAAATTATGGTATAAATATATCCTTAGTAGAGATGCATTTTTGTCAGCCAAATGTAAAATTATAAAAAGTATACAGGGTATTAAATGTAGAAAGGTGGAAGACAAAGTAACTGCAAGTGGAAGTATTTTAGTTATACTAAGTATAAAATTCTTCCTCCATTAATACGGCTGAGAAGTAAGGCCCCACGGCAACAAAATGCTTTAGATTACCTGTGATATTGGAGCCACGCCCAGACTAAAGCTCTTTTTCCTTGCCCTGGAAAAAACAGGAAACACTTTGCTTTCCACACAGCCAATACAGATCAATATGATGTTTAATATGAAGCACCATAAGCTGAGGCCATGGCTTGGCTGTTTGGTGGCTTCCAGATGAAGAGTCAGCTGGTACCTGAGTCCACACCCACATCAAAAGCATGGTGCTTTCACCGGATCTCATTAACAAAACAGAGTTAACAAAAGCCTGATTGTCACCGATTCAATTTCCCCATCTTTACTATGAATGAAACCATGTGCATACACACACGTGTATAAATATGAATCTACACAGATGCGTGTGTAAACACGAAAATGCTCTGGTCCTTATCCAGTTATGAACCTAGATACAGGTTTCACTTCACACATTCAGGCCATCTGTGAACAGATTTCATACTCTGAATTTTTATGAACTTAATGAGAAGTGACATCTTTGAAGATGTCAAAGCAGAATTCTTTATAGGCAATGTAAAAAGTATGTAATTAATATGCAGAGAACAGTTGGCACTAGATATAAAATATAAAAAGTCTCCGTTTGCCCATACTTTCTGGCCTTGCTTTTCTTTTTTTGCAGTTCCAGTAGTAAAGAGGTAATTTCTGCATTTTATAACAATATCACAAGCCACAGGATAATCTTAGCCAACTGGTCCATATGCAAATACATAGATTATCTTTCCAGCCTTTTGTAACTACATCATTCAAGTTACATCATCGCAGTGCCTTATGCTGTTTCAACATGGTTAGTAAGGCAGTCCAAAAGATCCCACTTTATCCTCACACCTGCAGGAATAAGTGTCTGACACAGACAGCAAAGACATGACTCACATTCTTCCATAGTGCTGCCAGGTGACAGCAAAAGTAGGCAAGAATTGTTTTCTGAAATTGCTAAGAACTAAACTCTACGATTCTTTGTTTCTTTTGCATGGTCACTTCCCATTTCTCAAGAAGATTGTTATCATAACCAGGACGGCACCATGTCCTTACCAATAACCAGCAGAATTCGCTAGCAGAAGAAAAAAATTGTAGTGGACTGAAAGAATGGAAGCAGCAGTCTGATACTACTGATACTTTAGCTGTGCCATGAAGAGCTGTTTGAGATTAATTTCCCATAGATGTTCATTAACTGTGTGTTCTCAGCTCTGTTTCTATTTCATTTCATGATTGATAATCCATTGTCTGAATCGCAGAAGCACTGAGGAAAAAATATAAAGTTTACCGAATTGGGACAACACATTAATTACTGCATGTGAAGAACTCAAACTATATTGAAGTTGGCAAAAAAGTCTGTAAGTAAATTACAAGTTGTCTTAAAAATAATGCATGATAGGTAAGTAGGTTCCAAGGTACAGGCCAAACATTCTCCTAAAGATAATAGGACAAGGAAAAAAAATTACGCTTCCCTTGAAAAATATTAAAGTCCTTTCTCAGAAGGGGAAGAGGTTGCAGAGACAAACCCAGTAGTGGCTGGTATTCCCATAATTAAAGCATAATACATACATACATGGAGTTCATTAAAGCTGCACAGACAGCCTCCATTTTAATGCCTCATAAATCTGGGACTGACGGCTTTACAACCTCAGGAACATGCTTTAACACGTGCACATGTTATTTACGTTATCCATGGAGGAAGCACATCCTATCCCATTCTCCAGTATAACCACTGTGCTTCCAGGCATTTACAAGCAGCTAAGCAGTGTGCAATATTTTATACAGACATGTTATTTTAGAGAATTGCAGAGAATTTATATGCTTAATGACATGTGTATTTTTGTACTAAATCACAAGCCATGTGACTACATTTAATATCTTTTCACGTTTGCTACCTTTCTCCCAGCTGTACCCCTGTGGAAGCCAAAGCCTTTGTTTGTGAGGGCTTTACCAACCCAGTTTTATCTTGCTGTGTCCTTTGCCTCATCATAGCCAAGCTTAGGACCTTTGGGCAGTGAGGTGGATTAGGAACTGGCTGAAGGAAAGAGCTCAGAGTTGTGGTCAATGGCACGAGTCTAGTTGGAGGCCTGTGGCTAGTGGCATCCCCCAGGGGTCAGTGCTGGGTCCAGGCATATTCAATATATTCATTAGTGACCCAGACCAAGGGAGAGAGTGTCCCCTCAGCAAGTTTGCTGACGATACAAAACTGGGAGGAGTGGCTGCCACACCAGAAGGGTGTGCTGCCATCCAGCATGACCTAGACAGGCTGGAGAGCTGGGCAGAGAGAAATCTAACGAAGTTCAGTAAGGGCAAGTATAAAGTTCTGCATCCGGGGAAGAATAACCCTATGTATCAGTACAGGTTGAGGGCTGACTGTTGGACAGCAGCTCTGCTGAAACGGACCTTCAAGTCTTAGTGAACAACAGGATGACCATGAGCCAGCAGTGTGCCCTCATGGCCAAGGCAGCCAACAGCATCCTGGGACGCATTAACAATGTGGCCAGCAGGTCAAAGGAAGCTGTCCTCCTCCTCAACTCTGTGCTGGTGAGGCCTCACCTGGAATACTGTATCCAGTTCTGGGCTCCTCAGTTCAAGAAGGACAAGGAACTACTGGAGAAGGTTCAGCACAGGGCCACTAAGATAATTAACGATCTAGAGCACCTACCATATAAGGAAAGGCTAAGAGAGCTGGGTCTGAGAAGAGGAGGCTGGGAATCTATCAATGCTGATCAATATCTAAAGGGTGAATGTCAGGAAGATGGGGCCAGGCTCTTCTCAGTGGTGTCTACTGACAGGACATGGGGCAATGGCCATAATTTGGAAAACAGAAGGTTCAACCTGAACATGAGGAAATAGTTCCTCACTGTGAAGTTAACAGAGCACTGGACCAGGTTGCCCAGAGAGGTGGTGGAGTCTCCTCCTTTGGAGACATTCAAAAGCCACCTGGACTTATTTCTGTGTGATCTACTCTAGGTGATCCTGCTCTGGCAAGGAGGTTGGACTAGATGATCTCTAGAGATGCCTTCCAACCCCTACCACTCTGAATATGTGTAATTAAAAGCAGTCTGCCTCTATAGTATCACTTTTTATTTTAAGCAGCAATAGATGAGTGGTCTGAGGCCATTCATAAATTTATACATAAAATAATCTCTAGAATATAGAGATAAAGCATCTTAAGATACCTAAGAAAACCCATTTGCCCAGCTCATCAAACGTGATGTTCTTGCTTTGTATCTTACAGAACACGATGGATTTTCATAAGTGTTATTTTCCATAGCTGATGTGCAAGTTCAGATGCATGAAAAGAAATCAAAGCTCCCTGTCATCATTTGACATATATTGTTATTACTAATCATCTTAAGTTGCAATAATATTTTGCTTTGGAAGAAAATATTTTCCAACATCATTAATCTTTTATATCATATACTTATGACTTTTCTTTCTAACCCAGGAAGAAAGATTTTACTAAATAGATTCATCCAGATGATTCATTAGAAACAATTCACAGATCCTGAAAACCAATGACAAACCCTACTCCAACTTGACAGCAGTTTGGATTGTATTGAAGGTACCTAGGCTATAGATACACATCTGACTGCCACACTATGTTGTCTTTATTGCTAAAAAAGGAGAGAGAAAAACCCAACTTTGTCATGGTTCATTTAACCATTGAGCAAGTGTCTCAAATAGGGAAGATGACTCATGCCGTGGGTATGGGCCTATTTTTTTCCATTGGTCCTACAGGGAGTTTTGTGCAACCAGATGCCTTCTGGAAATCTCAGCTAATGTAAAAATTCCCTTCTACGTACCCAAGTAGGACAAACCAGTCAAATTAAAAGAGAGATGAATATTGGGTCGGTGTTGGGGCCCATCCTCTTCAACATCTTTGTTGATGATTTGGATGAGGAAATTCAGTGCACCCTCTAAGTTTGCAGATGACACCAAGCTGGGGGGAAGTGTCCATCTGCCGGAGGGTAGGATGGCTCTGCAGAGGGACCTGGACAGGTTGGATCACTGGGCAGAGACCAATGGGATGAGGTTTAATGTGGCAAAGTGCCGGGTCCTGCACTTTGGCCACAGCAAACCCAGGCAGCGCTACAGGCTGGGAGCGGGGTGGCTGGAAAGCTGTGCAGAGGAAAAGGACCTGGGGGTGTTGATTGATGCTCACCTGGAC
>VWZZ01000032.1:2050849-2065458 GCA_013399095.1 Psophia crepitans
TTAGTCTGGAGAAGAGGAGGCTCAGGGGAGACCTTATTGCCCTCTACAACTACCTGAAAGAAAGCTGTGGTGAGCTGGGGGTTTGGCCTCTTCTCGCAGATAACTAGTGACAGGACAAGGGGGAACGGCTGCAAGTTGCACCAGGGTAGGTTCAGATTGGAGATGAGGAGAAATTTCATCTTGGAAAGGGTGGTCAGGCATTGAAACAGGTTGCCCAGGGAGGTGGTGGAGTGACCATCCCTGCGGGTGTTTAAAGAAAGGTTGGATGCGGTCCTTAAGGACACAGTTTAGTGGGTAATAGGTGGTGGGGGGACAGTTGGACTAGATGATCCTTGAGGTCTCTTCCAAACTTAATGATTCTATGATTTCAGAGCCACGTTCCTTCAGTCAGTTAATCAAAATTAGGAGATAAACCAGCAACACTGGGAATGTCAGTGGCCATGATTTTGCTCATCTGAGTCCCAGATACCTGGTTATGGACTGAAAAAATCTCCCTTAAGCTCAGTGTAAGCATTATATAATGCTCTCCTTGGCCAAATTCCATTGTACAAAGTGGCACGAAAGAAGCATAGGTGGAAAGTTATTAGACAGTCAAAATTATACATTGCGTCACTGTTAACAGCAACTTAGCTTCCATTTGAGAATAATTTTAAGTTTCTGCCCTTGAGCCAAATGCAAAAACTGCGTTCTGAAAACGCACCCAAAAAAATCCACTTTCCAGAAAAGTGTATGCTTTAAATTTTGTTCAGTCAAGTATATCAACTCAGCGATGTTACCACTGCATAATCTTTGCAGCGAAGGAGAAATGAGTTGCAACATTCTAATGTTATATAACCTTGTGCTACATCTTGTCTATACGCAAATATATACAGCTGAGATCACAGAACTAGTCTCCCAAAAATAACAATCACAGAACAAACCAGTACCCACAAGAAAAAAAGCAATCAATGTTTTAAAATAGATTTAGATAATTCCAATACATTATATTGTCACATCATTTGAAGTCTGTACTTTAGCGCAATACAATTAACTCACTGCTGATTTAGACTAGTGTTTGCAAAACAAGTTATATCAGATAAAAGTTCCATGAAGCTGGACAGCCTGAGCTTTCACTTATGAATGATGGCCAACATACTCATTAGAAAAGGTAAAGATGCTTATCATTCTGTTTTTCTTTTGTTTGGTTGGGGATTGTCTTTTTTTTGAGGGTTGTGGGTTTGTTTTTTTTTTTAAATGTGCTTCAGGTTCACAAGGTAAAGTAAGTGGCAGTTTCTGCTGGATGCAGTGGTGGTGTTATGTCACCAACACAAAGCCATCACACTGCCCGACACTACTCATAACAAGGGCAGTCTGTGCTGAGAGGCCCTAGACCGAACCTGAAGATCATATCAGGCCTGGACTGACCTGCCCTGACAACTGCATGCAGAAAGCCAGTAAGATGTCTGTTTATACCTGGCTCGACCACTGTCACATTCTCATTGCTCAGGTGTTAAAGTTAGCTTTTGTAAATAAACCTATAAAAATTATTATTTATTAACATTAAGAGATTTAGTATTCTTGCTGAAATTATATACTATAATACATCACTTTCAAAATGGTTCAAGAAAGAGTAAGAAACATAGTATTCTTATCCACATTAAAAAAGCAAATAGATGCTCTACTCACCCCAGGTTTCCTGCATACAGGTCATTCTTCATTTAAACTAACTTTAATAAATTATTATGAGGAAATACTATTACTCTTCCAAATAACAATAAATTAAAGTATTATGCTTCAGGGTAGACTCTGTTGTTCTTGATAAATATGCAGCATTAGCAACTACAAAGTCATTACATGTTTTATTGTTTTTGAAAGCTAAGGATCGAACACAGTCACAAAATGACAGAGGAATCTGTTGGAAACCTTTCAAAGAGCGAAGGTACTGTCAGATGCCTCTATCCATCATGTAACTGATGAGGACAGTATTGTAGCCACTGACCCAGTTGCAGAATTAGTCCTTAGAGTAAAATGCATTTATAATCAGCTAGAATCCAAATTCTACAAGGGGAATTAATTGTCCTTTGGTAAGGAAGGATTGATGTTTTCCCTCTAATTTCTGGAGCCTATTCTCTTTTAATGAGGCTCTTCCTTTTTATATGCATGTTTATGTGATGATTTTCATCCTGGAGTAGTAATTTTTGAAAATACACAAACATTAACTGTCCACAAAACAACACATCACCTCAAGAAGACCGACTGAACTGCTTCCAGCTGAGATCAGAAGAGACTCAGCAGCTCTCAAATGACTAAACACCCAAGAACATCTCTCCTTTTTTGACCTGTCTTTTTGCCCGTTTCAGAAGTGCCTCAGCCCAAACACCAGCATTTTAGTGACAGGTCAAAGCTAATTCTGAAGTCTGAATACACCTTTGGCTACTGCTGTGTGGGCAGTTTCCTACAGCAAGGCTCTGACCCCAGCAAGCACCCAGCCATGGCTGGAGCACACACAGGTCCCACCAGCCTGTTTGCCCAGATTTCCTTTCCTTGTGCCCAGGTCTTTCCTTGGCACGGATGTGGGACATGCCTGGGACATGTGTACAGATGGAGCGCTGAGGAGTGCTCCAAGCTCTGGCAGCATACAGCATGTAGCTGTGCTCAGGCTGTGCAGGGGATAAGCCTGGAGCATGGTGAATTTCTCCTCCCAGTGCAGTTACTAGATTGTGAAAGCAGCCCTGTGTACTCCTGAAATCAGGGCTCAGTATTCCCATCTTTTATCCATCAGCTATTTAATAACATGCACCAGTTCTGAAAAAGCCTACTCCTCAAAGAAAAACCTGGAGCTTCTAGCCAAGATCCCCTCCCTTGCTAGGCTAGAAAGTCATCTCTTGCCTGATGCTTCCCTTGGCCTCAAATACCACAACACTGGCTGAAGACCAGCGGCTTCTACAGTAGCAAGAACTCACTGCTTAGCGGTTGGCAACATCCCTCAGAGCAGGTCAAAGTCTCACCTATGAACACCTTGCCTGGAGGAGTGAGGACAAACCCAGCCCCAACACAGAGATGCAAGACTTCTGAAGAACCTTTTCCCAGCAAGTCTAAAGAGTTACTCAGTATAATGTCAGCATATTCTATTCTTATAAGATTTCCAGTATTTCCATGCCCAAATTTGCATCTCTTCTTCACACAAATAGTTTGATTCCTATGTAAAAACATCCCCATGCAGGAAAAGTGAAGAATTAGGCCAAACTGACTCCAGGAACTTATAGTCACAGCAGAAAAACCAACAGAAAAAACAGGTTTTAAACACCAGTCAGCACCACCTCACAATCACAGTTTAAGTGTTAGTGGTTGAACTCTTCAAAGGATATACAAGTTAATTTGCAGCTTCTCTGCTTTCTTTGTAGAATAAGTCCACAACTAATCTCTACTGTGAGGCTTAAGAGCCATTTATCTCCCACCCACATCCTATTTCTTTGATAGCATTTGGTCACACCCTTCACAAAGGTTGTTTGCATTTGATTTATGTAAATCCCAAATCGTTGGCTTTGTTCCTATCACCTGCCTGGGGAAGTGTATGAAGTGTTGCACTTAGAAATGAAACACAGGCATGTGTTTCCAGCAGCTGATGAGAACAAAACGAGACCAAAGTTACTTTCTCTGCAATATTCTATAGACACCAAGCAGAATAAAGTCCTGATGTTCTATTACATTTAAGTATTAACTAATAACAACTGGCTTCTGGCTAGACCTTATGTCACTTCAAGTCAGGTATGTGTACAAAGAAGTTATTTGATTACACTGACATAACTAGCTCCATTTATTCCACTTTTAGGGAGCCACATTCCATCCCAGTGTTTTCTCTAGAGTATAAGGTAAAAACAGTACTACTATGTACTTTGATATGCCAAGTAACAGTGGTTTTTTATATAGACACTATATACTGATAAATATATTTTATATGAATGCATACACATTACAGGGCATAATATATACTGCAATGCTTAACATATACTGCAATCTATAGCATAGATCAAAACACAGTCCTGTAGAAAACAGAAATAGTTCTTAACTCTCCAGACTCAGAATTTTTGTTGTTGTTCTGCTGTGTGGTGTTCTCAGCCTCTTGCCTTTCTCACGCTTTCTCTTGGAAAACTATATTATGGCTGAATTTAAAGAGAAATATGGTTTCAGTTCCGAGTTAGGTTCTCCAACTGTAAATTTAGTTTTGTACCTGGTCTTACAGAATTGTAGAAGTGAATTTTAGTTTTGCTCTTAATTTGTTTCTAATATTAACATTCAAGTTCCCTACACCGGTCAGAGAGGCACAAACTCAAAGCAGCTACATTTTGCAGAGAAGCTCCTGCATTTGTATTGAATACAACATTGGAAATACGAAATAACCAGCAGAATCTTACAACTCTACAATTGAAAAAGATAATTCAGAAATTAATGGTCCAAAGAGAAAACAGTACAACGTTGTCAAACAAGACAATGTCAGAAAGAGGTGTAAAACTTTAAAACAAGTAAGCCCATTCCACTGCTGTATACAACTGTTCAAATCTGGGAATTTTTTTTGCAAGATGCTAATCTTGGTGACATCTTACAGGTAGCTCTTTAGGCAAGTCATCTATGAGGCTGGCAACATATTAAGCAGTTTCCTGTACACAGACACTAAAACACAGCAATCGGGTTTAGTTGTGTCATTCTCTAAAGCAAGGAAGGATCTCAAGAGGTTCAGGCCTGGTATTACTGCACATTCAGTTATTGACTAGCCCTCTGGCTCATAAGAGGCTGTATTCTTCCTGAGGCAGGCAGATACCAGCCACATCCTGCTCAGTATTCACCACACCGAAAATGGAACTGGCAAGCTGGTAATGTCACAAGTGCTGTGTTCTGGGTCAGATCCTACTGAAGATTACTGAATCCTTTGGAGTTCTTTTGTTTCAATATCTTGTGTGACAAAAGATCATCACATAGTGCTGCTGATACTGTCTCTATTAGCAACTCCATTCTGCAGGTCATGATTTAACCTGGCAGGCAGCTAAAAAAACCACACAGCCATCCATTTGCTCCCCAGCCACAGCGGCATGGGGGGAGAGAATTGGAAAAATAAAACAAAACTCACAGGCTGCAATAGAGACAGTTGAATACAGTAGAAGAGGAAGAGAATAATAATAAAATACACAAAACAGATTATGCACAGCACAATTGCTCACCACCCACTGACAACCAATACCCAGCTAGCTCTCGAGATGTGGTCCAGCCCCAACCAGCTTCCCCCCAGTTATCTACTGAGCATGACATCACATGTTATGGAATATCCCTTCGGCCAGTTTGTATCAGCTGTCCTGGCCACATCCCCTCCCAGCTTCTCGTGCCTCCTCACTGTGGGGGGAGCATGAGACACTGAGAAGTCCTTGACTTGGTGTAAACATTGGCCAGCTACAACCAAAATATCAGTGAGTTATCAACATTATTTTCATACTAAATCCAAAACAGCACCACACCTTCTACAAGGGACAAAATTAACACTATCCCAGCCAAAACCAGGACCCTGTATCTGACAGAGCCAGCTGCAGAAACCACCACACTGCAGGTGGATGCATTATCTTTAATACTCAGCTTCCACACAAATGGCCAGTGTTTAGCAACTGAATCCTTTGGTTAGTGTACTATATTCAAAGTGTAAAAAAAAAATCATTATACATCATCAAGCCCAACTAGAAGACAGTTTTCCACTATCAAACCACAAATCCAACAGTAACTCCAGCAATTTGGAATAGGGCACAACTCACTGTTAGATTCTCATTTACCCAAGTTGACATTTGTTTGCTTTTATGTGCACCTCAGAAAAGTGCAGTGCTGGATTCCTGAGCAGTCTATTGAGGAAGTTCACACAGGCCTCCAGTAGCTGCTCCAAAGGTGTGAGCCCTTGCACCACGTTATTCTGCACCTTTTTATGCATGCCCAGCACAGAAAGGATTTGGTCATAGAGAGTTAAGTGCTGTGGTGACTGCAGTTGTTGATGCCTTACTCTACTGAGAGTAATTCTGACCTGCTTGCCAAGGCTGCCCTTCTGGATACCAGGAGAGCATTAACAAATAAAATAAAGAATTCCTACAGCAAACTGCAGGTACAGAGATACTGGAACCACCAGCAGGATGAAACTGGCAGCTTCCTCGCCACAGCAGAACTACTCTGAAAGATCACTGGAAAAACCATACTCAGTATGTCTGATCATGGACTGCAAATTAACATTAATGCTTCTGGATTCACACCTAAACAAATCCAAAGCCCCTCCTAACAAGAACAGGTACAATATTCCAAAAGGGAGGTGGCTTGGACTGTAAAAAAACCACAAGGAAGCAAGCCTTTCATCCATGCTTAGAAGATCGATGCAATATTAAAGACTTGGCAAGCACTACAAATGAGTTTCTAGCATGCATCTTATTCACAGCTGCGTTAGAAGGACATGGGAAGATATAGGCAGCAATTTATCCTTAGCAGTACAAAAGGATACAAACTGCCTAAAAAGTGGTTTAATTGTAATAAACTTCAGCAAAAAAACTTAAACATTATTGTGATTCACTTTGAATTCAGAGAATCCTGCATAGAATATTGTACACACAGCCACATTTCAATCAATTCCTGCATGACTCAGGCTAGGCATTTTACAGCACTGAGTAACTGGCACAAAGGTAAAAAATTTAAATTGAAGGAAAACCAAAACACACACACAAAGCTCCGCTTCTACCCTGCCCCTCCTTCACCAAGGCAAATCCCAGAAGTAAAACAAAACTATTGTGTTCAGGCTCAAAGCCTCCAATATATCAGAACTTTCTGAACTCATTCGGTAAGGTTCAGAGCACAGGTCAGCTGACAGGCCTCCCTGGTACATTCAGAATAAAGAGACCCATTAAATAAGAGGAAAGACAGTTCCAAGACTCAGTTCCAACACACAGCATTTTGAGTACACATTGTTCCCTCAGCCTAATTGCCTGAAAACAGCAATAATGTGTTGAGATGGCTGTTGCACGGCCATGCAGCAACCACAGCATCCTGAGCCACCTCCAAAGGCTCCTGCGGCAGAGGGGAGACCAGGACCAGCACAATCAGTAACCCATCCTTCAGGCTGGCAGGACTTTCTGTTGCAGTAACGGGGCAGGTTAAGATACTTTTTTTGCACTAATGGCCTACCTCTGGGCACACCTAAGACTTTTTTTAACAGCTGGATGATAGCATAAGTCAAGTTGTATAATTTATTAAAGGGAAGTTACACAAATGGAGAGCTCTGGGGGGATACGAGCTCACTACAGTTACCTCAGTTTGGAGATAGACATTTATTTCTGCAAGCTTTTCAGAGGGAATTAGGTTTTTGCTTTTATAATCCTATGTGGTTGTTAAGATGAGCTTTGCACAGGCCCTCAGTTCAGCTGCTTAGAACAGCCCTGTTTAAGAGCTGGTTAAAAGCAAAATAAGCACACTAACATGGGGATCCACGTGACATGTTATCAGTTAACCATACAGAAACAGCCTTACCACACCAGCAGAACTCACTGAACTTGGTCCAGAAGAATGACATCGCAGTTACCATAGGAACCACTCATTTGGAAGGGGTAATACTAGCAAGAGACTGACAAAAAGGGAAAGTCTAAACAAGATGTGGCATAAACAAACACACCAAGGCACAGTAAAAATATTATTGCCATGCCGACCTAACTCATATCAGCATTTGAAACCACGGATTCTTAGCGATTAATATTTTATAGCATTGCCTATGACCACATACTCACACTGGTTCCTGCACTCACTCGCACCTATAGATATAAGCAAGCTTTCTGGGCTGAGCTTAAACCGTTTCTTCTCTCTCAGCCACAGGTCTTCAGACTGCTAAAAGATAGTCTGCCTGGACATAGCTTAATATTCTCTTCCCCTAAGTTGAGCTTAGTGAGGATAAGACTCTATGAAAAATCTTCAGTTGAACAAAATTCTTTAGCATGACTTCTGAAAGTTAGCATTTAGTACCTGGCATTGTACAAACAACTAGCCACATTATTATTTTCTGGATATAAAAGCAATCAAAAAAGTTAAAATCCTAATCACATAACCCAAACCAACAACTACTGTTTGAGAAAACTTCCCTTTTGTCCATTTCTAGCTCCAAAACATTTTTATCCAATTATTCAAAGCAATATGTAGCATACTATGTGCACTGAGATTGTTTATATATAGGCAGAATACACTCTGCCTTCCATGTTCCCTCCTGCAGGTTTTTTAATCCTTATTGTCTTTATCACTAAGAAATCTAAATAAAAGAAAAATAGGGGCTTTTTTGAAAGCCTTTCAGTAACACCAGTGAGAACTGAGGGTGCGCAGAATACACATAACAGAGCCTTAAATTCCAATATTCTGTAAAAAAGTGAACTTCAAACTGCCTGGGGACAGACATGTCCTGACTGTCCCAATACTGCCTAGGCAGGTGGACCTTTCCTTTGCAGCCGGTTGCAACTCCAGCGGTCATCTTTCCTTTAGTTATAGATCTGAGTTCTGGGTCACTCAGTAACACATTAGTTTTCAGTAGTTTAAAAAGTCTGTTTTGGAAATTAACTATAAAGAATTTTTAAGAGATAGCATACTATAACCCAATTGCAAGTCTAGAAGTTAAAAGGACTTGAAAACTAAGCGGATTGATTATGTTTTAGCTTTCGTGTTAGCATATACCAGGTCAACACACCATGCAGACGAAGATATTAGGTCTGACAGTAAGAGCATACAGATTTTGTTCAGTATTTCATGTCAGTTTGTGAAGCGTTCACTGTGCACACCCCATTTCCTTTGGGTGTCTGAAACCACACCAGTGGTACTTCCTTACCTCATCAAGTACCTGCTCAAATAACACTGGAATAGTTTAAAACCTAGAAAATATCCTGCCATTTCTATATATATATATAGTATCTATGAGCCAAAGCCTATTCCTGTCAGAAAAAAATGATTCCCATAGAACTGACTGGTAATTGGATAACTTAAAAGCTTAATTTTAAGGAATTCAGTTAAAGATACATATTTCTCTTGTATAGACTATTAAAAGAAAACAAGTTGAGTGCAATTATTTTACAGTCACAATAGCTAGCCTAATAGAACCTTATATGTTTTTAATACAAGGGGAAAAAAGATTTTGAAATAATATATGCAATTCTGGTTTTACTTATTTAATAATAACAAATGCCAGCATAACTGATGTATTTGGGGGTGTCACAACAATCAAGCACTAAATAAAGAGACTGTGTGAGACAGAACAATAGGAACACACAAAGGACTTCCTGTGTGCTTGAAGTAATATTTAATTATGTGTTTGTTTACCTAACAGGTGATACCGGAGCCACACATTTTTATATACCATTCTCCTCCCACTGCTTTCTCCACTCCAGCTACAATTAAATACAACCATCAAGAATCTGTGACATGTCCATGAGCAAATTCAGACACTTGAGCAGCATCTTAAACCCCAATACACATATATTATGTAAATTCCATTGCTCTAAGTATGGGGGATAACCCATGGGACTGATAATAGAAAATGACATCTTTCACTGTTAGGTTGTCAGTTTGAGACTTTGAGTTATCAGTGGCTATAAGTCATTACCATCGGCTGGAAACCGCATTCTTGGTGGCATTTGTCCAGCCTCCGTGGTGCAAATGATCCTGTAGCAGAACTGCCCACGACAGTTGACACTTAATATGCACAGGTTTTGTTAGCCCCAGCACAAAGGGTTGAAAGCAACTCTTCTGCTCTCTCATTCTACATGTCAGGGTTAGGCTATAATTCTAAATATGGCAAGTTACACTGTAGCTCCCTATGGACTCTACTCGCTGTCCAAATAAATTGTAGAACGGCAATGAATGCGCAGGGTTCTCAGTCTGTTCTACAAAAGAACTAAATTCATGCATTACGGGTTCAGAGATCCAAATGGTACTTCCATGCCAAAAGTTAAAAAAATATGAAACTTTGCTTTTTGATATTTGAACTCATTTATCAAGTTTTGCTTAATTGCAGAGAGTTGCTCTTACCCACATTTTTAAGCATCAATAACTTCAACCTTGAGCAGCTTTGTTAGTTACTGGTTTTGTTCATTCTGTAGGTTTTTTTGCAACCTCTTCATGAATAAATAGGTCAAGAAAAACTACCATGCACCCCGAGTTTTGAAGCAATACACACTTGTTTCTCAATTAGGATCAGGCAATTACTTACCCTGCAATATTAAAGACTTTTTATACCTTAGGCTTACATGCTGAAAACTGAATTAACTTGCTAGTGTTTACACTCAGTCTTTATTCAAATACACTGTCATGCTGATTTCTCCACCTACCAGCAAAGAGATCATTTTAGGAACTTCAATTATACATTATGGGTGGGCATAGGGGATTAAATGGAATGTTTGGTGGGTAGTTCTCCCAGTGTGTTAAAAGATAAGAATATGAAATGTGAGACATCTATTCTAGCTCCTTCAAAAAGGAAGCTTGAAAAATGTACATTGCAATTTTTGAGTGAGGGCAAACCACTTTTTTTAATACAGGTTTTTGATGCATGGCCTAACGCAGGCCTCAGCAAAAAGATAGCAAATCTTAGAATTTATTATTGTCAATAGTCTGCATGACCTTTACTTTAACTGCATCTTGACTGTCAGTAATAATCCAAGGCTGCACTTTCAATGATAGAATGAGAGATTTTTGCATATTGAGTCTCCAGGTCTCCTTGAAAGCGTTCAGAAATCACAGTCATTTATTCCTATTGGCAGGGCAAGGTCCATTATGAAAGCTCATTTGTCTTTACTTGAAGATGAAGAGTGGAGAAACTCCATTTTTGCTCTGAATCAAGTACTAACTACTGTAGTTTTCTCAAATAAATCAACAAGGAGGCTTCTAGGTCCAGGGTCTGAAATCTTTTCTCATTCAGGGCACCTGTTCTCTAATGGTTCCCTTCACCTTTGCAACATATGATTTTGGTAGTAGATAAAATAGCACTTTAACAAAGACCTGAGGATTTTACATTCTAACCTTTCTTCATTTGTGGTTTGTTTTACCTGACAGGTTAGAGAGTTTGTAAGTCCAGAAAGAATCTGGCAAGGACAGGATTGCAAGGGCAATAATAATAAATAATGGGCTTGCACTGGCCTTCTCTCCCCAGAGATGTTTTAAAGCCAAAAGTTACTTAAGCTATGTAAGATATAATATGTGTAGCTGTGTAATAAAACATACTCAGAAGGCCTCTCAGGCTGGGTGCAGATCAACCCAGGTAGTTCCTTGCTGCTTAAGCTGACTGGATGATGTAAAGCCAGCCTGGAAGTCAGAGATGTACTGGCATGACATTATGCACAAGCTGATACGCTCCTTCTGCGTAGACAGTCCTGCACATCAAGTATACAAACACTATGCACTTTTTAAGGAGAGACTGTGTGACACAAAGAAGGAAAGTAACAGAGGGTTTTCCTACAGCCTCTGTAAAAAAAACCTGCATTTGAATCCCACCTCTTCACTCTCTCTCCCTGGGTTTCACATTTCTGGCATCACATAGGAGACCATTCCTGATCTCTATGGGAGCCCTCTTCAGATCCACGAAGAGAAGAGTTAGAGCAGAGGAAGGAAATTATTCACCCTCTGAGACAACAGCAGCATCCTAAGAAGAGTGCCGAGATCTAAGGTCCTACGAAGGCAGATAGCTGTTCTCCTGCAGAGCGACTTACTGAAGCCCATGGGGTTCTGCAGAGACTAAACAATGCGTAACACATGGCAAATTACGAGATTCAGGACTAAGCTTGAGTTAATTCTTCCACTGGGGTAAATAAAAATACCCACAACTCTCTTCCTTTTAATCCCCATTTTATGGCAATTCATCACAAGAGAAAATTCCAAAAGAAACAGCAGGCACAGGAAGCTCTAGCCACCTGGGTCTATCACAGCCATATTTCTAGTGAGGTTGGACAATCTTTTTTCCCCAAAAAGGTTTGCTCACTAGAACTGCAGTTTCAGGTCAGCTGACACTATTCACAAATTCATTTAGCTCATCACGCCAGTGAATGTGTATTCATCTATATAAAGTGGAACACTCCACAGGAGCAACAGACAGCAAGTCCTATAGGCACAGCAAGCATTTTCCTTCACTGTCTAGTCAAAAAGCAGGAGCCCGTAAGGTATTTGTTTGGTTTGCCACTCTGAGTCTGGATATGGAGTCTTCAGGGCAAGATTGAGCCAATTTCACACACAGAAAACATCCCAAATATGCCATAAGAAGGACAAAGGTAACATTAATAGAACTCACTTTCTATCCTCTATAAATTGGGCTGTGACTGGGACAGCCAAATCCCTTACAACAACCCTTTTTTCCCCCCTTCACACCCTAACATTACTTTAAAGTATCTACTTTGCCTCATAGAGTTGGGAATTATTACCACAACAAGAAAGAGCTGAAATCTTGTGTGCCTTATCTATTTTGCTCTCTAATCAGCTTTGAAAGCTTTAAGTGTAAGAAAAATCTAAATGATTCTTGCCGTGCCACATAACTGCTGGCACAGGCCCTTCTGTACTTCCATACCCCCCTCCGCCTCCTTTGTTTGGCTTTCAGGAAGATCCTTGCCAAACCCATCTCACTGCCAGTGCTTTTTATACAAGTCTCCACATCAGACACTCTGAGCTATAGCATCTGGCATATGGATTGTGGGCTGAGGAACCATCCAACTCCCACAGCACACTTTTTACTGCCTTATAGGCACCATCACATACCCTCGAGCTAGTCTAAGTTTAATTTGTAACTGCTATGTCTTCTGACTACACACAAAGTAATAAATAAGTACAAGAGGATGGGAGAAATAGAAAGGGGAGTTTTAAGCTCCCTGACGACTTTTGTCTTTCTGGGAACTGGAAACTTCCTATCTTCTACATTAATTATGGGATAAGCCTTAGAAACAGGACAGAACAAAAAAAAAAAAGAGATCCTGGTGTATGCCAGAGTCCAATGACATCCTGGAACATTCCTTTGAGAAATCCAGATGGCTGTGATGCTGAGAACACACCAATATCACCACTGCAGCATAGCATCCATGTCTAACAGGCCCCAACAGCCTCCTCCATTCAGTAAGTGACTGATTCGCCACTGATTCTCCAGAGAATCAAACCTGTTGAGTCCACCATTGCCACTGCTATGATCTGCATCGCCCATGCATCTACATACCAAGCTCGGAGCCACAAGATTTTATGTGGCCCTGTAAAAAGCCTCAACTCTTCCCCCTTTACCATTGGATACGACAGGATTTTACCAGTTTGGACTCTCACAATTTATACTACCATATGCTTTCTAGGTTCAGTGAGCACAGAAGGGGTGGTTTACAGGGTAAAAGCTCCTTTTGTTCAAACCCACTTTTTTCCTTCTTCTGCATGGCCTGAACAATGGAATATATTCATTCTATAACTTTACATGTAAAGCTTTCTTATAAATAAAAACAGATGATCACACTAGACAATATGGTTAGAATGTCAAACTATTTTGTCAGTGACCTCATGAGACCTTCAGAGGTTCAACAAAATAGCTATTTTTTCCCCCCAGTGGCTGCAGGTGGCTGTTTCCCCCTCCGCACAAGCAGGAAAACACAGCAATACGATGTGTACAGTATCTGCTGCAGACAATAAACATTTTTTCTGCCAATCACACTGAGTGTTTCAGCACTCAACGGGAAGTTTCCAAAACAAACATAGGAATGTTGATACTTTCACTCCAACTTCACCCCTTTTGTGGTTAAACATACCAAGTCCCCAGGGCTTCCTATTCCTACAGGCTACAGTAAAAGGGTAACCGAGGTTCTTTGCTCATGAAGCCAGCAGAGAAGCACAAAAAGTAATTCACTTTACGATCATATTAAGGAGAGATGTGTCCTAACTATAAAATCTGATTACCGGTTGCAAAATACATGCTTATATCCCCTGGTATTAGCAATCTTTTCTTATTCCCATTGCCAGGTTGCATTAGAGAATAGCTAAAATTCATTAAAACTTACCTTACACACCTTTATGAGTACTTGTTTTCCTTGCTGTAGGACGCAAGGATATCACATGCTGGAGGAGACATTTGGAAACAACCCTGACCAGCATACTGTACTCCTTGCACTTGCACCTGCAGAGTACAGCTACCTATTGATAGCAGCTTGGGATGACAGAGGTGAGGCTAATTAAACAGATTAAAATGAAATGGACTCCAAGAGATGCTAAACCAAACAGCAAGTCCCCCCAAGATCCAACCCGTCAAGAAATTGAAAGAAACACGTTAACCTTTAGATTATTTTTAGGGTTTGCAGGTTTTTTGTTTTTGTTAAATAACTTTAATAGTAAGATATATGCCTTCAGGAGGGTTTTGGCTTGGGTTTTGTTAGGGATTTCTACATATTTTGCGCAAAAGGTTAAGGCAAAGGTAGATGTTTCAGAGGAAAAGAAAAAGAGGCCTAAGTTCTTGAGATCCTTCCCAGCTCCACAGGACCCTCCCCGCCACCCTCAGTGGGTGCTGGCCCGAGGCTCAAAAGATGTTTGGAAAGACCACCACAACTTTCAGTTGAAAAAGGCGGAGGAGCCAAAGCGAACAGCTTACA
>VWZZ01000032.1:2066158-2082887 GCA_013399095.1 Psophia crepitans
CGGCTCCACGCAGGCAGCTCGGGCCCGCGAAGCCCAGGGCGGCGTGTGGCAGGCCCGGCTGCGAAGGAGGCGCCCCAGTAGCCCTGCAACGTGACTTTAAAAGCCTGATGTTTTTATTTTTAACTAGCAAAACCCTGAACAAAGTCTGTATTTTTTTTTTCCCTGCGATTTCCAGCCACCACTGAATTTTGCTTATCGCCATTCCGTAGAAGTCGGACAACTAAAATTTACGGACTGTGCTAATCCTTAGAGCACAGACCCGCTCCTTTGAACGCCATAAATACAGAGTTAAAGAACCGCAGGAAATTAGTGCTCTGAGTTATGTTAATTGCTCCCAACACTCCAGTATCTCTCTGCACAAGGAAGGCATACAATTTGAAGGCGACATCATAACATATCATGGTTAAAAAAACGTTATGCCTAGCACTTTTTCTCATGAATTAAAAGGGGTTTGAACCACTTAAGAGGAAGGAAAAACCCCACGAAGGAGCGTGTCTGAAACATGGGCAGAAAGCTTGCGCACGGTAGACATAATTGATCCGAGCGCTGCGTTGTCTGTCCCTTTAAACCCCCTCTCCGGCAGCAGCAGTACGGCAGGGAAACCCATGGACAGCAGCGACAGAAAAAGGGAGGAAGGAAACACGCCCTCTGATTGCAGTTTTGAATCCGAAATATTAGGAGAAAAGTACATTTCAGTATTAATAGGGTGGCTTCAAAAAATGTGAAGATAGTGAGAAAAGTACACGGCAGAAGAAAAACATATTGGTGACTGTAGTAAAACAGTATAAATCTCACTGTGTAACCAAAAATATAAGCAAGAACAGTGTGAAAACTTAAACTATAAGAAATGTCTTTTATGTTAAAAAGGCTTGGTTTTGTCAAATTGACTATTTATCTGATGCCAAAGAGAAAAAATGTCCTTAAGGTAGCGTTCCACTCGACAGCCCAGAAGGCTGAAGCCTGGATGCCGGACGTGTACCAGCGGTATCTCACGTTTTCTGATTTGTGACGTGCAGTTTGTGTTGATGTGCTGCTAGGCAATCCAGACTTCTCACTGCCTGAAACAGGGTAAGCACCAGTTAGCGCAGTCAGCGCGTACTCTGACCTTCCGTGGCTCCGTGTCAGGTTTTGCACTCCTGCGGGGATACCTGCCCTTCACCTCCTGGGGCTGGATCAGGACGGTGGGTGAATCTGGAGATCGTTACTCCACTCCGTCTGGAAAACCACTGAGTAGGATACAGTGGGATGGCTCGTAACCTGTTAGATATGCATATCAATCTACAAATAACTCTTTGTAAGAGGTAATCAAAATGCACATTTTCTAAAGAAAGAAGCTGGTGAATTTCCTAAACATCCTACGGGGAAAAAAAAGTAAATGGCTATGCACATCTCCCTGTATCTGAATATACATGAAGAATCTGATTCATATCACTAAAATAGTAATTAATTCTTAATTTCATCCCCCCCCAAACAAGGAAAGTTATCTTACTTTTTTTCTTTTCATATCAAAAGGAAAAATTGTTTGGAGGTTTGGACCGTACACAGGTACTGCCTTGCAATATACATTCAAGGTTAATTTGAAAACTAGCTACCGAGAATTTTTTTTAGCCAAATCTATCTAGAAAGCTTTTAAAACATGTAGCTGTTTTTAAGGCTTCCTCAACTTATTGTGACTACAGGGTCTGCACAGGTCAGCTAACTTGAATATAAGCAGGTGGCTATGGTAGTGCCAGAGAGTGTCAGAGATTTATCTCAATTATATTGCATAAAATAAATGATAGTGAGGAATGGAAAAATGTGCAGTCTTGCACAGGCTAGAGCTAAATCCTAAATCTCTACACTAGTTTCAAGTTTGTATAGCTGTGATGAATAGAAGACAGCCTGGCATGTCAGGGTTTTCTATATGACTGATAACGTTAAGAGATGCTTCCTCATGGCTGGCTAGGCATGAACATTCAGCTTTAAAAGAAAAATAACATCTTTCATTTGCATATTCCTCTAATCCTGAAGTTGAAGTAACTTAATGGAATTTTGGTGGTACTTCAAATTTGTTATTTGCTATGAAAAATGTATTTATGAAGTAGGAAATTGCACAAAGGCCTAGAAAGTAGGCTTTTCGCCCCTGGCAGAAGATTAAAACTTAAATATTTCTTGGTTTTGGTTTTGGTTTTTTACAGCTCTGGCACTTCCTGCCCCGGCTGGCAGCGTAACCAGAATCACACACCACCATGCTCCAGCACGGGCTGATCAATGGCAGCCCTCATTCCTGACGTTAGCCTGAAATGGGGTTGTCCTTATCTGCCAGAGTAACCACTGTTGTCCCAGCTGAGCTGCAGGACTCTTGTAATGTAGAGATTACTTACTGGAATAATACTTAAAAGAACCATGTCTTAAATCAAAATAAGTGTCTGTATACACTGTAGGCTGAAATACATTCGATTTGGTGTACAACATTTTGTGCTCTGTTGCCTGCATTCTCAGTGATACGTTCTTAATTGTCATTCTTCAGGTTTGTTTGGTTTTTTTTTTCTCTGATGGCTTTCTTTTAAACAGCTTTGTGAAATCAGTGTTTCATTGCTAACCTCTTCTTGTTTAGGTCTGTTAGATATTTTGTATTTTAAATATAGCATGTTAATAATTATTTTTCAGTTCTGAATTGGAACAAGTGTTGCTGAATGCATTATTCAAGAACAGCATCTGATCTTATTTAATATCATGTAACGCTTTGCTTGTTCTCTTTTTTTCATGTAGATGCAATATAGCATGCTTGCCAAATGTGTACAAGTAAGTACCTTTTCTCTCAAACAAGCTGTTCAGAAATGTTATTAGCCTAAATATCTTGTCCTGAATTTTTTAAAGCATGTTTCTTCTGAGTCAATCATAATTTTTTTTGTGCATCAGTTATAGTATGCTATTTCAGAAACAACTGTGCAATAGGATGTACCACAATACAATAAGGAAAAAGTTAATCTGCTAAGAAAGTTAGTGACCTTTTTTTCCCTGATTTCTAAGCTGCTCACTGAGTCTGCTTGAATCTCGCTCCTAAATATCTCTAGGGTTTGAGAACCAAATGTTTTCAGGTAGTTGGATGCCTAGGGATTTATGGTTGTGTGGTTTTCCAAGAGCATTTAGGCATATACAGTAACTCCAGTGACAATGGGCAAGTATCACACAATTATGTCCTCCTAAAAATTCCACCAGGTGCCTTCTTACTTCCCTGAGAGCTAAATGGCTTAGTTTGTCTTGTCCTGCTTGTGATCCTGGCAGTAAAGTCATACTAGGCTTTCACCGGCAGAGATCTGAGCAGCTCCCAGAGGTGTTATGGCAGATGGGTTTGCCTGGAAGTGAGCAGGTCCTCCCTTCTGTGGTAACCAAAGTTTCTGCTACTGAAAGAATAAGCTTTGTGTGTGCAGAAAACACAAAACTAGTTGCTTTTTATTCTTCATCTCCAGTTTCTCAGTGCTGACTCTGCCTTTTCATTTTAAAACGCACTCTCTCTCTTCTTCCTGGCTCACCCAGAATCTTTCTTTCATTCAGTAGACACTTAGTCCTTCATCCTCTTGTCATCGCTGGAGCTGTTCATTGTCACTGCCAGTAATTTTTGATACATGCTTTGCCTCAGGAGGCATATGCGTAAGTTCATATGAGATGCCAAGCTCCTTAGGGTATACTGACTCTTATTTTGGCTCCATAAATTTTTATTTTTTTTTAATTCCCTAAAATACCTCATGGCTATATAGATATGGCTGGCAATACAATGCTGAAATCCAGTATTAGGAAAGCTATGCTCTGGTAGCGTACTGGAAGCATTTTTTGGTTTTAAGTATCATCAAAGGATCACTCCTTTGTGAAGAGAAACTACTATGTCAAAAGCTGCTGTAACGACACCGAATATCCTTCCTTTCCTGACCTTTTGTATCAGGCTGCATCTCTCTGGCAAATTTAAAGCCTACTGTAAATGCAGATAGTTTGTTTTCTTTTTGTAAGGGTGGGAGCTGTATGTTTGGCTGCGAGGCTGAGTGCTGGCCTGCACAAATTGTTCAAGTGGAAAAGATGGGTCTGAATATCATGAGCCTGGAACATCTGTGGCCATGTCCGAAGCTAATTTTTTTAATTACTCGAACGAGCAAGCAGGATATGCAGCCAGTAACCTTCCTCACCATATCATAGCGTTTTATAGGCAGTTTTACATTCTGTGTGTTCTTCTTTCCTCTCCGTGGATACCAATTTGGATTGGCTGTGGGATGCGACATATGAGCAAGTGTGCAAATTAGAGTACACAGTGTGTAAATCTGCTTGTAAAACCTTACGATGAAAAAGGCATCCAAGTTAACCTTTTTTATCCTGCTTGTGTGAAGAACCTGTTGGTGGGAAGCGCACCTCATGATACTGGTGATATTTATATACAACTTTGTTTCTGTTTGAATATTCTCCCCCCAAAAATGATCAGCTAAATAATACAGGGTGAGCGTATGTGTTCTGGTAAAAGAATATTTTTTTAAAATAATTCTGAAGTTCTAACTTGCTTGACTTGACGAGCACTCTCATGTGAAACGTGAAGTCTTTAAAGTTGGTTTAATCAGGTGCATAGGTCACACGGCGTACGGAAAACAGCTAGACAAGTTTACTTCCGAGCCTTATATTTATGTTGTGTGTCACTGGAGTCTGAAGTGTTGATTTGATTATTATTTTCCACCATTATATCACTATATGCTATTTTTTCCAGTATTTCTTTCTGTAAATTCATTTGGTACAGTGTTTGAAGAAGACAGACACAAAAGAAGTGCAAGCACAGTGAAGCGAAGTTGTTTAAATTTAGAACTGGCTGGGAAAAATTCAGTTTTCGTTCATTAGAAAAATGTTGGTTTGTAGAAAACAAAAATTATTCATTCAATTCAAGCAACTGCCTACTAAGGAAAGAATTGGAAAGGGTTTAGAAGCTGTTAAAATACCAAACATTTTAAAGTACAAGGGTTGCTTGCAGGTCAAGTCCTCTTTTAGTATTTTTAATTAAAACGCAAGAAACCTATAATTAAAGAAACAAAAGGTAAGAATTTAAAAGAGACTTCTAAAACCACACCAGCGTAGGCTGATCTGATTAAAAATGCAAAATTTTAAGATAAAAATGGGATATCAATTTCTTTTACCAGCACTTGGTATGAAGAAACACAGATACCAAGAAAAACGTTGCATATTGGAAGAGTGGGTGCCTTGCATCCATCACTTCTAAAAGATCCTGATGGTGATTCTAAACTGAAGCAAATGGGGAGTGGTTCACCCTGGTCCGACTCCAGCTCTGCATCGACCTTCGTACTGGACTGTGTCTATTTACCGCACAGGGAATTTTTTGCTCAGGTGTCTACAGTTCTGTATTCTGAGCACCCACTTTATTTCCACTTTTGTCTAATTTTGCTTCTCCTTTTCCCTTAATAAGCTGACTTGTTTTAGAATAACAAATTCGGCAGCTGGGTTTTGGTCCCTTTGTGCTATAACCCAGAAACAAGTATTCCGGAGAGCCTGCATCTGAGCTGGTGCATCTGCACTACAGCTGGGCTCTGCATTTCCGTGCCTCCTTCCAACACGTGGGGTGAGCTGGGACAGCAGAAGAGAAATCCAGCGTGGCTATTTTCCAGTGGCGCAATGCCCAGGACCTGACAACGCTAAGCTCCTTGGCAGCGGCTTCCAGTTTCATTGGAGTCAGGCCTGGCCTTAAAATCAGGGAGCTGATCACATATCTCTACCATCTCACTGGCTCCAAGACTTACTTGTCGGAAGAGAGAATGTGACACCCCCCCCTTTCCATGAGACTGATCAATCGTGATTAGCTCTGCTAATTAAACCAGGGCTACAGAGCTGTAACGCTGGTGTAAATGATCAGAACCAGACCCATCGGCCATTTCGGTTCTCATTTTCAGTTGCGCAAATGTAATTTCACATTGCTTATTTAACGTACCGGCCTCTTTATACTGTCAAAGCATGAAAAGTGTCCTAGTGTATGAGAGGTGTAAATCTGACTTTAATTAAAATAAATAAATAAATGAAAACCCTTCCAAGGCCAAGAAATAAATCTTTTAAATCTTCACTCTTTGGGACTTCTCGCTTGCGTACTGTTAAGAGTAATTCGTGTAGACAATAGTTTGCATGCTCAGACCCTATTTCTGCAACCTCCCATTCTGATCAGGGAAGGGAGCAAAGCGTTGGTGTGATAAACACGCTACCTTTTGCGCAGAACGTGCAACAAGTGTGCACGTGGAAAATTCCTTTTATGTTTTAGATGTCTCCCATTTTATTGAAGTATATTACACTTTTGCAGTAAATACACATATATATCCTCATTTGTTTAGGATAATGTATTCAGTCAAAGAAATATTCCTGTGATGAATTTCCCCAAACATACTATGCAAAGAGCATTATTCAGAATTAAACAGGAAGAGTCACTGATTTTGTTTGCTAAGATTACAAGTAAAGTGCCATAAGGCAAAATTAGCAGTCGGCAAACGCTACTAAGGGCATCCGTTGGCTACAGTTAGACGGAATGCGATCACATGGGTACTGTTCTAGGCACCTCCAACATGTACATGATGAAGTCTCCTGTTAAGGAGTTTACCTTACATGCTCTGCGGAGGAAATACAAACAGTATGAATTAGAGACATTTTGAAGATCAAGAATAACTGGGTTGATAATACATAATATTAATCTGCAATCTGTTTTATTAGCTGCTGACTTATTCATTCTACACACAGAAAAGCTGGTGATTTTGTTACCGCTACTTTCAATACAAATTTTCCTACTGAATTGCCTGAATTTTCTTTGGGAAGTCACGGTTCCTCTTCTGGTAAGAGGATAATCCAGTAAAAGCCAAGCTTGGTTCCCATGAATTAATATGAAACAAGAAGCAAAAAGTAGGAAAAGAACAGTGGTTTATAATATGACAGTATCTGGTCCTTGAGGGCTAAATTAAATAACAGCCAGTGTACGTGATAGCGGTTTAATTTCTTTTTTGCACAAAGTGAAGCAATAACCGTAGTGAAAGGAAAGTTGGTTCCTCAGAACCAGCTACATTTGTTGATGAATTACGACAATAGAGAAGGAGAGTAGGATGGTTCAGAATAACCAAAGGACGAGATGGGACACCACATGCTTTTCTTTCACAACTTGGCAATTTTAGTAAGTCAGCTGACTCTAGCAGTCCCATGGCTTTAGACTTTAGTTTGTTTGGTTTATCTTCTATTTTCAAATTAATATTTGTAGAAATCCTGCACATTTTCATATAGAGAATGTACTTTATCGCTTCTGTTCCACCTTTGGTCCGTGTTGCTGGTCTTGCAATTTTTATAAATAACATTTTTTGGATTACGATGCATACAGAACTTGCATGCATATTAGATACAGACAACATAAAATTAAAGATAAAAGATTCAGTATATACTGTCAGAAATGTTGGGGGCAGGGGAGAAGAAAAAGGGAAAAAAAGGGGGCTGTGTGGAATGGAGAGAATGAAAATGTCAATTCTTTTGGCCATTCCAAAATGTGTTTTCCTGTGAATTTCGCAAAGCTGTTTTTTTATTGATGTAGATTACTTTTTTCATGAATCATTCAAAAACTGCCTTTTGAAGAAGATGACATGCATATTTTAATGCATACAATGAATTGTATATTATATTAGAATAGCAAATTCTTTCAGTTTCCCTCTCTACCAATGTTAAAAAGGGAAAATCCATGTGACTAATTATATTAACAAGGAAAATGGGAAAAAAAGCCCAAAACAGTGACAAAATAAAATTCAGTCAAGGATTTTGTTCCATTAAGATCTCAGTAACTTCTGCAGATTTTATTATGTTATTCTCTATTAATGAAAATGCTTCAATGAGAGAAAATGGGACTACTCCTGCAAATAAAAACTCAAGACCTGAATTTGAATATTTCTTGACATTCTTTTTTTTTTTTGACATTTCCTATTTCTGCATTTTTTCACCAGGACAAGAATTTTAACCCTGGAAGTGAACCACAGAACTAAGTGGTAAACTTGCTGCTATTTTTTATTTTGTAATAGATTCCCTATCTCAGCAAGTCATATATGATCTGATTCTGGAGCCCTGACTTACACACCAGTCATTATTCACATGGGTAATTCCATCAACATTAGTAGGGCTGCTTGTGCATATAGAAACGAATTACGTAAAGGGTACAAACCCGTGCCTATAACTCTTCTGGACCAGTGTTTCCTAGCTTCTTGTTGCACTGGGAGTATGGCCATATTAACTGTGTCCAATTTTCAATTCGATAGAAGTACATTTTTATCAATAATTATTTTGTTTCGTAAAATAGAACAATGAGCTGTGACATTTTATGGCTTTAGAATTTCTGTATAAGAACACAAAATATTCTGATAGAGCTGATTTCCAACTTCTCTGGAATTAAATAGCTTTGAATGCCTCAATCTCTTAGTTCCTGTTCAAACTCCCTTTGAAATCCTATCTTATTTTGCTGCTGGAAGAGCTATCATTTCAAGAAAGCAAAACCTTCCCTCTTCCTTTTAATACAATACTTGCCTAAACTCTTCTTTGTAGAGGGGCAGACTTGAATGTAAAATGCAGCCTTCCAACATTAAAAAGGTGGTTATGGTCCCTTTTTTTAAGTACATGGCTTTTCTAACAGGAAAAATAAACCTACTTGCAAATACCTTCAGAAACAAAAGCCCTGCATGTATGGTATGAAAAAAAGATAAAAGATATCTCAGGAGTATAGTATCTGAAAGCCATCACGGAAGCACTTCAGGGTTTTTGTTTTCTTATATTTTGAAAGTGTGACATTTTGAAAGGGATGGCAGTGAATGAACTATCAGATAAAGGGATGACTTCACCGTGAAATGAGTGTAGTCATTGCACTCAGAAAAAGAAAGTATTTTTTCTCTTTCTTTTAAGTGTGGCTAATCTCTGTTATTTAAGGATCCCTGTTAAAGTTAGGAAGTTAAGTGCAGTGCTTCCCCATTTTTCTAGTTCTGATTGGGCACTGGCCATCCACATTTTGAAGAGTTAGGAAAGATTTTAAAGATATTAAGACAGAAAAGTGCCTATTGCTTTTAAAATGGTTCTATTCTTTTTTGTTATACATTATACATCAGAGTGATATTTGAAGGCAGATATATTACACTCCCTGGCAGAATGCTTTGTACATTTATAATGCAAAGCTTTTATCTAAAATTCAGAGCATTATCTTAGAAAGAGGGTGTATCATATCTATGAGACAAGTTCTATTCCTATTGAGAAGCGTCCATAGAAGTTGAAGATACATGGTAAAACTGATGGTCAAGGAAGGGCTGAAAAGGGAATCTGTACAGTTTGCTTACTGGAGTGCTTTTGAGCCTTACTATCCTGATCTGGTTGAAGATGTCCCTGCTCATTGCAGGGGGGGTTGGACTAGATGACCTTTTAACGGTCCCTTCCAACCCAAACAGTTTGGTGATTGTGTAAGATCCACATATAACTGCTTGATCTGAGTTATACATAATTTGATAAAGTAAAACTAATTTATATTGTATGTAAATATTGAACCTGTTAGGATTTGTGGAAATATCCTAGACACAGTAAAAATCTCTTACAGGGAGAAATCTTTAAGTGCCTTCTGTTTGAAATTATTTCCCAACCATGCCCTTAGCACGCAAAAATTGCTATTTTAAGGAAAGAGGTCTATCCATGAGAGGGGATTGAGCTGTGGTTTAATCCTATATTGATAACTAATGGCTGAAATTTCCAGAAATTAAAGCATTTGGATGATCAATTTCCACCAACATTTAAAATAGGTTTGATTACATGGCTTTGAAAATGTAATCTAATCTGAACCCTCATACCTGTATTTTCACATCTCGTTTCTCACTCTGTGGTTTCATTTTTAGATGTTCCTCGAACAATTTTGAAGCAGCTTGAAAATAAAAGAGGTTTGCATCTAAGCCCTTCACTGTGCCTGTTGTCATTGCTAAAAACTTCAGCCCACTGGCTTAGGGCTTGGCATGCGGGGGCTTTTAAGGGTTTTGTTTTGTAGCGTTTCAGTGTTGGGAATTCAGCACTGAACTGAGAAGCGTGTAATGAGTTCTCAGAGCTCACCGGCAGTTCTTCTGTTTCCGAAGGAATAAATGTGGTACTGATGGAGTCATGCCCTGCTAAGTAAAAAACCTGAAATAAAAGGGTTAAAAATGTTTTGATTAAACTTAGTCATCTTTAATAAGTTAACATGCTAATACTTACAAAAAATTCTTGAATGTTACTAAGTCTAAAATTTTCTATGAATAATATTTCTGGAGGCAAAGTAAAAATGATAGTCAAACAGCATTTTTTTCCATTAAACGCATTTAAATAGTAGTCAACTTTCTCTGTACACTTTTTGACCACTAGACACCTCTTTCGAAAGTCATCCCTGTCCACAAAGAGAGTTACCATGCTGGTGTCAAAGCCAAATGCAGTGATCCTAATCTGTGTTAAAAGGTTTTATTGCTGGAACTAAAAAAATATCAATATTTCATTGTAGCAGTGATTTCAATGGGACTGTTGCAGTCACATACAGCTAGGTATGTAAGTACCATAGTTTGGATTCCCTGGCTGACCATCTCCTATACCTCAGTCTGTGATAAGATTCTCTGGATCTGAAATGGTGTAGGACACAAATATATTCTTTTGCTTGTTTCTTTTTTTTTCCTGTCTCTCTGAGGTCATACCGATGAGACAGACAGGGGAATGTCCGCTTTGGAAATACTTCTAAGAGACCCTCACAGCTTCTGTTTTAGATTAGGCTTCTGAATTTCTCATTAGCTGTGGAATGGCAGCAGCATTTGGAGAGCTTGCCGTACATGCCATGCGGCATAGAAACTTGGTCAGATTTGAAAAGCTGAGGAATGTTGTCTGAGATGTTACCAGAGTCCACAAGGTGGATTTAGGTGTTAAAAGAGCTGGTAAAGAACCTGAGTATCAACGTGTTTGTAAGAAAAGCAGGTATCTGTAGGTGGCCTGTTTCTTCCGTAGACACAGAAATATCTTCAACAACTGTAACTTCAAGCCAGACAACTTCATACCAGAAATACAGTCAGGTGCTTTATCAGTGAGTGTAATTAACCATTAGGAAAAAATAACTAGAGTTGTGATAATTCCTTGTCATAAGACCTTAGTACAAGAACCAGTGTCTTCCTGAAGGAAATGTAACCCAAACATCGCTTACCTTGACGGTCCTGTTGCCTCTGTACTGCAGTAGGGGTGGCTGGGATGGCCACAGCTGGTTCAGAGCAAAGAGCAGATGAAGCTTCCTATCACCTCCACTGATAATGGTGTTTTACTTTCCTTTTTATTTAGCCATAATGGATTTCATTATTCTAGTGGAAATGATATTTTGATTTTACTTTATGAAGATAGATAAACAGATGTTCTTCTCAGTGCTCCTAAAAGATACATGTTTCAATACTACAGCCATTGCTAATTACGCACATATTAGCATATCTCTCATATTTAATGTAATACTATGGCCATAAACTAGTGTCTGTGTTCTAGGGAAATACTAGCTTTTTCCTCTCTGCTTACTTGGAAATGAAAAATGCAGTGGAGGGGCGTAACATGTTCAGGGACATGTCACACCCATTGCTCCTGCACAGAATGATCTTTAAGGGATTGAAAAGAATTTCTGCTTTTTATCATACCCACCCATATAATACATGTCACGTCCGGCAAATAAATGTTCATCCTTTACTACTGCATTTATGTCTTCCATAAAGTTTCATACTTGATTTGAAAGTTTCAAAACTCCCAGAGATACGGTTCACAGATGGTTCAAAATCCATTGATAATTCAGTGTCTGTTTAGCTCCAAAGTAGACCGAAGACCTGGTAATTAATGTCCTGAGAGATTTGAAAAAGCTTATACACACATTTGTATATACACCAGTATTTGCTGTCAGTGTTCAAACATTTTCAGTAAACTGAACTGTGATGTGGAGCATATGTTGCTTGTTCCCTAATTGGTAATCAGGCCCACTGAGGGCAAGATCCACACACTGGCAAGTAGCAAAGGCTAGAAGGTACAGAATTGATTAAAGATTATAGCTGAGATTGTGTTTGCTGAAGTGAGCATCAGTGGGCCTGCGGATCTGTTGCTCGATCCTTAGTTTGAAAGTGTTAAGAGATTTATAAATTTAAAAAGAAAAACAATCAAATCCTTCATAAATGGAATGAAAGTTTGACTCCAGTGGGCTGATTTTGCAATATTTATGTGAACAGTACAACCACTTACAATTTAAAACATAGAAAAAGTCAAAACGGCGCAGATCTAATCAGTCAAAGCCACTCCAGTTGATTTTAGTAGTTACTGATACACGTGCTCCGTGTGTGTGTCTATCTGTAGAGTTTATCACTGCCAGCAAAGAAAAATATTTTTTATTTCAGCCCCTTCCCTCCTCCCCCACACCAGACCTTCTTTCACAGTTCTTTGTGATATAAACCGTGGAAGCTCAGAACAAGCATTTCCATAACTCGCCCTTTCCAAAAAAGCTAATGGCAAAGATACCAGAAAGCATGGCAAGCCTTAACCAGCAACTGTTGTGAACAGAGTCACAACTAATGGCACCGCGACAGAAGCTGAGGATAAAGAGCAGCTCCTTTTATGCCCACAGCCTGAATCTTCCAATCCGACAGAAGGTGTTTTTTACAGACAAACAAAGCGTGCCTTCCAGGATGTTCTGCACAACCCAGTCATGGTGACAAAATTGTGTGTGGAACAGTTCTCTAGGAGAAAAAATGTTTACAGCACTTTGCCGAACAGAACAAGGAAAATCTTCCCACAAAGACGGCAGTCTTTCACACCTTGACACACACATCGCTTGGGTCTTTTCCCGCAAACCAGTCAGATTTCTAGTTGGCAAATTCTGTAACGTCAAAAGTCAAGAGCCCTTGTGCTGTGTTGCTTGCTCACTGGAGACCTCTAGGACCATATTCACAGGCAACAGTTTGGGTCCACGTTCCCTGAGCTTCCCATTCAGTTTCGTCTATCTTTAATGAATTAGTAATTTAATTTCCATGTTACTAACACCAGTCACTGGCCCATGGGTCAGATCACAGTCTTTCATTTCATGCTATATTAAGGCAGTAACAATAGTTCAGCTTTTAATATTATATGAAATTTCTCCCCTATCATTTTCGTTATTTTCCCTGTCCTAAAAGTAGATGACAATCATTTGTGCTCTGATTATAAGCTATATCTTTATCTATGTCTTTTCTCATCATAATATATGAAAGTGGCAAATACAATCTATAAGTAATAAGTATGGTATGAAATTTCACAAGGTTCTTATCATTCTGTGTCATTATTCTTGCCTTTGTTTCTCTCTCTCTCTTTATTGTAGAAATATTTTTTATTTAGTGTGGGGGCTTTTTTCTGTGCCTTTTCTTATTCTCTTTGATGACTTAAAGTATTCTGCTGTCTAAAATATAAAAAATAGTTCGTGGTCTTTTCAAAATATTGATTTATATTCAAACTTGCTGATTTTTTTTGTGTTTATCTCCCTCTTTGTTTTTCAGTCCTTGAAACACTAGAGATTTAAGGTGTATGTATATACTTGTGAAATTAATATAACCGAGCAGAGTGTACCCTGATATGTTGTAAATTTTGCGCTAATGACATTTCAGAGCACGTCTCTATTCTTGACCTTAGAGGAAAACACTCGCCTGCTCTTCCCAAAATACAAAGATACTTCTGTACTTCCAGGTATATTTATTCAACTGACAGGCAATTGCACTTTTTTAGAATTGATGTTTCATTTTGCTTTACTTTTGCTTGAAAATAAATGTCCTTAGAATTGTTTGTGAGGGAAAAGTCTGAGGGAGCCCAGCAGGTTGGCAGCCATGAGCCATGGAAGCCTTTGATTCTCAGAATTAAGGACAATCTGATTTCCTTTGTCTACAGACACTAGAAGCTTTGTGCTCACCAAAAAAAGCCAGAAAGAAATGAAGGAAGCAAGAAAGCAAGCTTTCAAGTATAGGAAGTTTCTGGTGAAGTAAACATTTGACTCCTTCCTGGCCTACTAGACTAACTTTAAAGAAGGGCAAATAAAGTTAGGAAATGAGAAACTTGTGTGCCTCAGTCCTCTAAGTAGGCAGCCATGGTGAACCAGTGGAAAGCAAATTTCAGGTAGAAGCCTGTGTAACATAATTCCACTTGCACACCAGCCAGTTCCTATTTGGTTTGAGTTTAATATTCCCTGAGACTTTCCAGAGATTTCATTGATAGCCACAGTATTCTGATGATCATTTGTAAATAAAAATGAAATCTTAAGATGCGCCAGCAAAAGGGTAACATTAATAAAACACCAGAGCAATCCAGAACCAAATTATCAGCAGAAGGCAACAAGAAGTGGGGTTGTGAACACATGCTAAACTACCCAAATTTACAACACCTCTAAAAATATTGTACTAATATTAAATGCAAAAATGTGCGGAATATGCAAAATGGATAAACGTAATTATACTAGGAACTCTGGCAAACACACATAGTTGTGGAGATTTTAAAGATGCACTTACTAGAAACAGGACCACATGGAGACTTGAGATTCCACTTTGTAGTACTCTTTCAAGCATCTCTTCGAACTATTAAGAAATACATGAAGAAATGTGAGAACAGCTTAACATCCAGTTCAGGATCAAAGTAATGATAGCTACTAATTCAGAACAATAAATGAAATCGGGAAACAAGACATAAAAAAAAGCAACCCAAACTGAACAAAAAACCCCACCCCTTAGTAGCAACGTTCAGTGCTTATGTGCTAGAAAGTGGCATGAAAGTAAAGAGAAAAATGCCTGGCTTCTGAACAGTGGACCGTGTCCTGGAGGCACACCTACACCCAGCACGCCTACACTCATGTGGCACAAAGCATGCTTCTCCAGGTGGTAGGACACGAGGCTCTCACTGCATTAAAGAGAAGAGAAAAAATTTCCCATGGTCTCTGATTAACATTCTAACACAATAAATACTGTATTTCAAAGGACAGATCGTATAGATAGCACACTACAGTTTGAAAAAAGCTCTGTAATTACACTGCTTAAGACTACAGAACACTGAGTTTTATGAGCAGTCAGCAAAGAAGAAACAAAGTCTGCACAGAATATTCACCACTACACCTGCTGTGACCTCACAGGATGGCTTAGCTGTCTAACAGTGGTGACCATTAAGAAAAATAAGGCTTAGTACTGATCTAAACCCACTTACTTGGGAAGGGCGGTATTCATCGCATGTGACTGGAGATACCCTGTTATTTATCCAGCACAAAAGTCTTTGCTGTTGGGGATGTGTTTTGACATGCTAGGCTAGATGAGCCATCCAGCGATGGAACAAACTGTCCTGTTTTTGAGACTTTTTGGGTACCGACCCAGCTCCACCGCGCAGCTAGTGAATACTGAACCAGACAGTGGAACAAAGCCTGCATGTGTAGGTATGTGCAGACATAATTTCGTATATAGTGATAAGTATATGTACCTATGAATGGTACTCACACGGTCGGACAAAGTGGGTTTCACAGGGAGCACAACCAAGCTCGTATTACTGATGTGAAAATTCCGTAAGAGATGTCAGGAAACAGAAGCTATGTGCGAGTAGACTAGATGGAGTTGAGAGGAACTAAAGTATTTTTTGCTGATCGGAAGACGTTGAGCTTTAAAAGATTTTGGCTTAGCTTTTAAAATACTTGAGGGACCTGTGAACCCACAGGTCAGTCAGTATACGGAAAGAAACAGCACAGACTTTACATTCAGAGATAGGAAGAAACACAGAACCTCAACTTGGAAAACTCTCGAACACGTCCCCCACACACTCACACTTTCAATCACTAGCAGATCATTACTTTAATCTGGGAGAATTACACAGAAAGATCATTGGAGAACTGCCATCCAGAAACTGGAGACATATTTTTTCAATTTACGGTGTGCACACAGACCACAACACACTTTAGTGTAAGTTCAAGCATTAAATGCTAACTTAAGGCACATTCTCTGCCTGCACCCAAGCAAAATGGTTAACATGAATTTAAGGGTACAAGAATTTCCAAATAACTAAAGAAATTCAGATCTGATATATTGCTGTTTCCTTCTCTTTTCCTGTTTAAGGTGGCAAAACACGACTTTCACAGAATCATAGAATCATTAAGGTTGGAAGAGACCTCAAGGATCATCTAGTCCAACCATGCCCCCCACCACCTATTACCCACTAAACCATGTCCTTAAGGACCACATTCAAGCTTTCTTTAAACACCCCCAAGGACGGCAACTTCACCACCTCCCTGGGCAACCCGTTCCAGTGCCCGACCACCCTTTCCGAGAAGAAATTTCTCCTCATCTCCAACCTGAACCTCCCCTGGCGCAACTTGCAGCCGTTCCCCCTTGTCCTGTCACTAGCTATCTGCGAGAAGAGGCCAACCCCCAGCTCACCACAGCTTCCTTTCAGGTAGTTGTAGAGGGCAATAAAGTCTCCCCTAAGCCTCCTCTTCTCCAGACTAAACAGTCCCAGTTCCCTCAGCTGCTCCTCATAAGACCTGTGCTCCAGCCCCTTCACCAGTTTCGTTGCCCTTCTTTGGACACACTCCAGGGCCTTGATGTCTTTCTTGTGGTGAGGGGCCCAAAACTGGACACAGCACTCGAGGTGCGGCCTCACCAGGGCTGAGTACAGGGGGACGATCACCTCCCTGCTCCTGCTGGCCACACTATTC